>CM052664.1:65371149-65451834 GCA_028533165.1 Leontopithecus rosalia
ATTTATTGATTTTTTGAAGGGTTTTTCGTGTCTCTGTCTCCTTTAGTTCTGCTGTAATCTTAGTTATTTCTTGTCTTCTGCTAGGTTTTGGGTTTTTTTGATCTTGCTCCTCTAGCTCTTTCAATTTTGATGATAGGGTGTCAATTTTGGATCTCTCCACTCTTCTCATATGGGCACTTATTGCTATATATTTTCCTCTAGAGACTGCTTTAAATTTGTCCCAGTGATTCTGGTATGTTGTGTCTTCGTTCTCATTGGTTTTGAAGAACTTTTTTTTTTCTGCCTTCATTTCATTGTTTATACAGTCCACATTCAAGAGCCAGTTGTTCAGTTGCCATGGAACTGTGCGGTTCTGAGTTAGTTTCTGAATTCTGAGTTCTAACTTGATTGAGCTGTGGTCTGAGAGACTGTTTGTTATGGTTTTCGTTCTTTTTCATTTGCTGAGGAGTGATTTATTTCCAACTATGTGGTCAATTTTAGAGTAGGTGTGATGTGGTGCTGAGAAGAATGTATGTTCTGTGGATTTGGGGTGGAGAGTTCTGTAAATGTCTATCAGGTTTGCTTGTTCCAGGTCTGAGTTCAAGTCCTGGATATCCTTGTTAATTTTCTGTCTGGTTGATCTGTCTAATATTGACAGTGGAGTGTTAAAGTCTCCCACTATTATTGTGTGGGAGTCTAAGTCTCTTCGTAAGTCATTAAGAACTTGACTTATATATCTGGGTGCTCCTGTATTGATTGCGTCCATATATATTTAGGATCGTTAGCTCTTCTTGTTGTACTGATCCTTTTACCATTATGTAATGTCCTTCTTTGTCTCTTTTGATCTTTGTTGCTTTAAAGTCTATTTCATCAGAGATGAGAATTGCAACTCCTGCTTTTTTTTGCTCTCAATTTGCTTGGTAAATCTTCCTCCATCCCTTTATTTTGAGCCTTTGAGTATCCTTGCATGTGAGATGGGTTTCCTAGATACAGCACACCAATGGGTTTTGGATTTTTATCAATTTGCCAGTCTGTGTCTTTCGATTGGTGCATTTAGCCCATTTATATTTAGGGTTAATATTGTTATATGTGAATTTGATGCTGCTATTTTGATTCTAGCTGCTGTTTTGCTCGTTAGCTGGTGCAGATTCTTCATTTTGTTGATGCTTTTTAGCATTTGGTCTGTTTTTGCAGTGGCTGGTACTGGTTGTTCCTTTCTATGTGTAGTGCCTCTTTCAGGAGCTCTTGTAAAGCAGGCCTGGTGGTGACAAAAATCTCTGAGTACTTGCTTGTTTGTGAAGGATTTTATTTTTCCTACACTTATGAAGCTTAGTTTGACTGGATATGAAATTCTTGGTTGAAAGTTCTTTTCTTGAAGGATGGTGAATATTGGCCCCCACTCTCTTCTGGCTTGTAGGGTTTCTGCCGAGAGATCTGCTGTGATTTTGATGGGTTTCCCTTTGTGGGTGACCCGACCTTTCTATCTGGCTGCCCATAGCATTTTCTCCTTCATTTCAACCCTGGCAAATCTGATAATTTTGTGCCTTGGGTTTGCTCTTTTTGAGGAATATCTTTGTGGTGTTCTGTGTATTTCCTGGATTTGAATATTGGCCTGCCTTGCTATGTTGGGGAAGTTTTCCTGGATAATATCCTGAAGAATGTTTTCCAGCTTGGATTCATTCTCTTCGTCACATTCAGGTACACCCATCACATGTAGATTAGGTCTCTTCACATAGTCCCACATTTCTTGGAGACTCCGTTCATTCCTTTTTATGCTTTTTTCTCTAATCTAGCCTTCTCGTTTTATTTCATTGAGGTGATCTTCAACCTCTGATATCCTTTCTTCTGCTTGGTCTATTTGGCTGTTGAAACTTGTGCATGCTTCGCAAAGTTCTTGTGTTGTGTTTTTCAGCTCCGTCAGTTCACTCATATTCCTTTCTAAGTTGTCGATTCTTGTTATCATTTCATCAAATCTTTTTTCAAGTTTCTTAGTTTCTTTGCATTGACTTAGAACATGTTCTTTTAGCTCGTGGAAGTTTCTCATTACCCACCTTCTAAAGTATGATTCTGTCATTTCATCACACTCATTCTCCATCCAGCTTTGTTCCCTTGCTGGTGAGGAGTTGTGATCCCTTGTAGGAGGCGAGGTGTTCCAGTTTTTGGTGTTTTCCTCCTTTTTGTGCTGGTTTCTTCCCATCTTTGTCGATTTGTCCACCTGTCATCTGTGTAGTTGCTGATTTTCAGATTGGGTCTCTGAGTGGACGTCCAGATTGTTGATGATGCAGTTATTTCTGTTTCTTAGTTTTCCTTCTAACAGACTTGCCCATCTGCCTTAGGACTGCTAAGGTCCACTCCAGGCCCTGCTTGCCTGGGGGTCACCTGCAGCAGCTGCAGAACAGTAAGGGTTGCTACCAGTTTCTTCTTTTGCTATCTTTGTCCCAGAATGAAGCCTGCTAAATGTCAGTCTGATCAGTCCTTTGTGAGGTGACTCTTTGGATATATGGGGGTCAGGGAGCTGCTTGAGGAGACAGTCTGTTCTTTATAGGAGCTCAAGTGCTGAGCTGTGAGCTCTGTTGTTCATTCAGAGCTGCTAGATAGGTGTGTTTAAGTCTGCTGCAGCAGAACTCATAAAATCCCTTTTGTTCCCCCAGGTGCTCTGTCCTGTGGGGTTAGTGCTTTATTTATTGTATCCGTTGCATTACTGCCTTTTCCCCCCACCCTCCTGGGCTGTCCTGCCCAGCAAGGGGGCAGGCCAGTCCCTGCCTCTAGAGGTTTTGCTGAGCCTCTGCTGTGGGTTCTGCCCTGCTGCTGGCTCCGCCCTGCTGCCATTTGTATTTCCCTACAGTCTTGTTTATATGGGTGTGGTTTGCATGGCCACGGCAATGTTGGCCTGCCTCTGTAATGGCAGACTCTCTGTTATGGCGGGTTGCCTCGGCAAAGGCAGGCTGCGTCAGCAATGGCAGAGTACCTCTTTAGTGGTGGAGTGCCTCGGTAATGGTGGACACCCCTCCCCCGCAAGCTGGGTCTTCCTGGTTTTAGCTGTGGTTGCCGTGAAACTCTCAACCCCGAGCATTTTCAATTGCTGTTTGTTTGTTTTTGTGGGTGTGGGACCCGCTGAGCCTGATCACCTGGCTCCCTGCCTCAGAGCCCCCCCCTTTTTTTTTAGGTTGAACAGTTGACTCTCTCCCAGGTGTTCCAGTCGCCTGCTGAAAGGGTGCTGGGATCTGTGTGATTTCCTGAGCAGTGACCCACTGTGCTGGCTGAAACAATGTGGCTGCCTGGGAATCTCCTGGCCTGCTTTATGTTTGAGTCCCATTTAATCAGATGAATAGGCTAATCTGCCTTCCTGGATCTTGAATTGCCAGTTTAACAGGGCAACCAGACCAGTGTATTTTATATGGAGAGTCGCTGTGCTGCGGGTTCAGCCGAAACAGCCATGCCGGCCAAAACAGCCACTCTGGTGACCCATGGGGCTTCTCCATCTGGGAATCTCCTGGTCTGTGGGCAATAAAGATCCGTCTGGAAATATGGCGTCCAACTCACCCTCTGCGCTTTTACTGGTAACTCCAATCCTGAGCTGCTTCTAACAGTGCCATCTTCCTTCCTCCCTATCTTATTTTCTTAAAACAACTAACCTAAACTGTTGAACCTTTATAATAATTCTTTGATGTGTTATTATTTTCTTCCCATAAGTCACTTGTGTACTTGTCACCTATTGTGCACATTGGAACTTGAAAGATCAGAGTGAGTTTTGATATTGACCTATTTTGTAACTCTTTTTCAATGCTCCTTCTCCCTTCATTTGGCCTCCCTTTTTTACTCCTTTTCTGGTTTTCATACCATCTAAACCTTTTTGTATTCCCCTTATTATTTCCCAGTAATTCCCCTTATTATTTCCCTCAAATAACTATTTGAGACAGACTCCACTCTGTCTCAAAATCCAGTGTTCACCTATCCAAGCTTTTTCTGCCTATTTTATGCTCTATCTAGAATTAGCTCTTCACTTGTCCACCATCCAAGATATTTGCATGATTTAGCATTCAGTCAGATAATCTCTGGCAAGCCTTCTTTCCACTGAAATGAATACCCAAGGACAAACATACATTCAAGATATTTTTGATGGGTGGTCTTTCCAGTAGTCCAGAATAACAATAATGTTAGTAGTATTCATGATAATATTTAAAAACATTTGTATGATAAACAACAATATTCAAGAATTGTCCAAACCCAGTTAGATATTCCCAACAACATTGTTAGAGAGGCTGACAGCTATTATTATACTCATTTGGCAGAAAAAGAAACAGACTCAGAGGGCTTACATGACTTATATGATTGCACTTAACTAGTAAATAATGAATATTCAGACTTAAAAGGAAATCCCCTCACCTAAGTCCAATGGCCGACACAGCCTTAGAGTAGCCAATTATTTATGCTCTGACGGCCCTGAATAGTGAAGTTAGTTTTGACTTGAGTAAATCTATTAATAAGTTATTAAATATAACAACAATTATTGTTATATTTAAAGACTTATTAAACTGACACCAATAAGTGCCACCACTTATAATCTTGTAAAAATGAATGATTCCCACAGTTTCTATGTTTGTTTTTTATATTGTATTTTTTTTTAGAAATTATTTCCCAGTGTTTGTAGTGTTTGCAGATACTTTCCACCTTGAATAATATTGTTGGTTCTGTGGTTATTTAATAAGAGATAACCTGCTAAAAGCACTGTGTCTGGTATGTAAAACACCTTGCATTACTATAATGTTAAATATTTATTATGCTGTTTAGATGCTAACAAACTTCAGCCCATGTTTTAAAACTTATTTTGCATTCCAGGGCTTGTTAGTTTAATAAAAGTTGAACCAAACAGTTAAATGCCAACTTACGTGAACATGAATAATAATGTTCTGAATACATCAAACTTCTGAAAGATCTGCACATAAAAAAAGTTTACTCCTTTAATATTTAAGCCTTGTAATCTAGGGCTTGCATTTCCATTCCATATTAACATAGATCTATTGATGAATTTAACAAAATATTTACTATGTACCTACTTTGTACAAGACAAGGCAATTTACATGGTGTAAGATGCAAATAGAAATAATACAGGTCTTTGCTCTCAGATGTCTGGTGCTTAGATAAAGTAGATAAAACATAGATGTAATAGAGTAAAATACAGCTTAAAGAAATGTCAGTGAAAAGGGCAGCAGGGAAATGGAGCTGGGTAGACTAAATGCTAAGGTACTAAGACACCATGAGCATTGTGTTTTTGTTTACAGGATGTATAAGAAAAGACTTCATTGTCTTTTTTGGTCTTGATTGATTTAAAGTCTGTTTTGTCAGAAACTAGGATTTTAACCTCTGCTTTTTTCTGTTTTCATTTGTTTGGTAGATTTTTCTCTAACCCTTTATTTTGAGCATATGCATGTCCTTGTGAGTGAGATGGGTCTCTTGAAGACAGCATACTAACGGGTCTTGTTTCTTTATCCAGCATGCCACTCTGTGTCTTTTCACTGGGGCATGTAGCCCATTTACATTTGAGATTAGTGTGGATATGTGTGGATTTGAACCAGTCATAATGATGTTAGCCCATTATTTTTCAGACTAGTTTATGTGGTTGCTTTATGGTGTCATTGGTCTGTGTACTTCAGTGTGTTTTGGTAGTTTATGGCATGGTCTCTCCTTTCTATTTTTAGTGCTTCCTACAGGAGCTCTTGTAAGATAGGTCTGGTGGCAACAGATTTCCTCAACATTTGCTTGTTTGAAAACAATCTTATTTCTCCTTTGCTTTTGAAGCTTAGTTTGGCCAGGTAAGAAATTCTGGGTTGGAAAATCTTTAAAAATGTTGAATATTGGTCCCCAGGCTTCTGGACTATAGGTTTTCAGCTGTTAGTCTGATTAGTTTCCCTTTGTGGATGACCTAACCTTTCTCTCTAGATGCCTTAAACATTTTTTTTTCTTTCATTTCAACCTCAGATAATCTGATAATTAAATACCTAGGAATACAGCTAGCTGGGGAGGTAAAAGATATCTACAAGGAGAATTACAAATCACTGCTCAAATAAATCAAAGACGACATAAACAAATGAAAAAAAATCCATGCTGATGGATAGGAAGAGTCAATATCATTAAAATGGTCATACTGCCCAAAGCAATTTACAGATTTAATGCTATGCCTATTAAACTACCATTGACATTCTACACAGAACTAGAAAACTATTTTAAAAGTCACATAAAACCATAAATAAGTCCAAAGGGCCAAGGCAATTGAGTAAAAAGAACAATGCTAGAGGCATCACACTACCTGATTATAAATATATTTCAGGGCTACAGTAACCAAACTGCATGGTACTGCTGGTACAAAAACAGATACATAGAACAATGGAATAGAAGATAACCCAGAAATAAGACTGTATACTTACAATTCTCTGAGTTTCAGCAAATTTAATAAAATCAAGCAATGGGGAAAGGAGTTCCTATTCAACCAGTGGTGCTGAATCAGCTAGCCACATGCAGAAGATTAAAAGTTGCCCCCTTCCTTAAACCATATAATTCAATATGGATTAAAGGCTTAAATAAAAAACTCAAAACTGTGAAAACCCTGGAAGACAACCTAGGCAATACCATTCAGGACATAGGCATGAGCAAAAATTTTATGATAAAGACATCGAAAGTAATTGCAACAAAAGCAAAACTTGACAAATGGAATCTAATTAAACCAAAGAGCTTCTGCACAGCAAAAGAAACTATCATTAGAGTGGACAGACAACCTACAGAAAGGGAGAAAATTTTTACAAATGTTGTTTCTGATGAAAGTCTAATATCCAGTATCTATAAGGAACTTAAACAAATTTACGAGGAAAAAACAACCCACAAAAATGCGGGCAGAGAACACAGACACTTTTCAAAAGAAGAAATACCTGTGACCAACAATCATATGAAAAAAAGCTCAACATCACTCATCATTAGAGAAATTCAAATCAAAACCAAAATGAAATAACATCTCACACAGGTCAGAATGGATATTATTAGAATGTCAGAAACCAACAGATGCTGGTGAGGTTCTAGAAATACAGGAATGTTTATACACTGTTGGTGAGAGTGTAAATTAATTCAACTATTGTAGAAGATACTGTGGCAATTGCTCAAAGACCTGAAGACAGAAATACCATTTGGCACAGCAATCCCATTACTAGGTATACACCCAAAGGAATATAAATCCTTCTATTATAAAGACCTATGCAAATGTATGTTCATTGCAACAAAATTCAAAATAGTAAAGACATGGAGTCAACCCAGATGCTCATGAATGAGAGATTGGATTAAAAAATATGGTACATATTTACCATGGAATACTATGCATCCGTAAAAAGAATGAGATTTGTCCCTTGTGGGGACATGGATGGAACTTAAGGTCTTTGTCCTTAGCAAACTAACAAAACATTAAACTAAATACCACATGCTCTCACTTATAAGTAGGAGCTAAATGATGAGAACACATAGAGGGGAACAACACACACTGGTACCTATTACAGGGTGGAGGGTGTAAGGAGGGAGAGGATCAAAAAAAATAACTAATGGATACCAGGCTCAACACCCGAAAAATAATCTGACACCTGTATAATAAACCTGCACTTTTATCCTTGAACTTAAAATAAATTTAAAGAGAAGACTTCACAGATATCATTGAAATAGTTGAGTGACATGGTAAATTTTTGTTTTATGTACTCCTAAGCCTTACTAATTTAAGTACTTCTAAGATTGTCTTTAAGCCTACAGAAACAATGTAGATTCAGATATAAATAGTCCTGGATGCAGCTAAAGCTCAAATTCCATAATGATTTGGTACAAAGTGAAGAAAAGTCTAATTGAAATATGAATATACAGAAGAAGGGATCATTAATGCTCACTGAAGGGATGATACTTTACCTGAGTTTTAAAGGATTAGTGGATGATTCATAGACAGTAGTTGACAGAATCAACTTATCATACATTGATATCTTATAATTGGTGGTAGATCAGGAATTTCAAGTTCACAGTCTCTGTCTCCAAGAAACTGTGTTGTCATCATCTCTTATTATAGAGACATGATAAGAATTCACTACTATGATGACAAATTAGATAAATTTTCACCATGAACAAAATTAAGTTAATAAGTACAAATGAACTATTTGATTCATATAGACAAAAATAAGAGTATTTATAATGCAAAACATAATTTTAAGAATAGATTTAACACTCAGAGAATGCACAACTAAAATATGAATAAATTGTAATGTTCATTAAAGGAAGATAACATGATAGTTAGATGTCTAAACAGATACCCACATCTAATTGTATTGGTTTCTATCTTGGCTTTCCAAATCTAAACAAAAAGGGTGGTATTCTTTATAGAGTAATGAAAATAGTCTTAATCACATTATAGAACTACATAATGAAAGAATAAGACAATGTGCAAGGGAAAATAAATGATAATTTCAAAACTGTATGTTCAGAATATCAAAAAGTCACTTTTCATTATACTATAAATAAAATAAATTTAAAAAATTCAGGGACATATAATTCAGAAGGAGAGCTTAAAGTTCCTGGATTGCAAGACAATCCAGATAGCTAGATACCCTGGGAAACACAATTCAGGCTTTTGCTTGTCTGGAGTGTATTGGCAGTAGTAAATGGTAGAACGGATAAAATACAGATTAACAAAAGAAAATTATATCAATTTTATTTGATGTTAATATTTTAATTTTTGTGTGTATACAGAGGCTTTTGTATAAAAGAAAGACAGATGCTAAAAAAATAGATAGGCCTAGAAGCTTATATATCATTGTAACAAAGAGTGAACCTGGCGGAAATGTGACAAGGCAAAGAAAAAAGGGGTTTAAGCTAGGGGCACTATTATTAAGTGTAGGACCACCTATATGATTTTAAATCTCAAGTTTTCTTTCTATTCAATAATGCTGTGAGTTTTTATTGAAGGGGAAGTTAACAGCCATTGACATTTTGAGCAATATGGTCAGAAAATATGCTGTCAACATGGTATTTTCAAAGTATTTGGGAGACTCTGGAAAACATAATAGAACTTAGTATACCTTAATCTAAATAAACTGGTTCCGCTACACTGGAGACCTGGATATGAAAAAGTAAATAAAAAGCAGCTTTCAGAGAAGAGAGAAATATGAAAGGAATCGGAGCATAAAATTTCCACTTTGAGATACACGACACAGGGAAGATTTCAGGCAAAATAGTAACTTGACTAGATAGAACCCACATGAAGGCAAATATTATCATTTATTGCTTATAGCTCCTATAAAAGGCAAAAACTATGGCCAAGTTATTGTTACTAATAAAATCAATATGTTGTTAAGGCTACTGATTGGTATTTGGATTCCTTCTTATAGGAAAGCTGCAATTGTAGATTCTATATTGTGACACTTGAGGAAGGGTCTTAATATTGTCCTTAATCTGCCTGGGCAGAGTGCATTGTTCTGATCTCAATCACGTATTTGGAATAAATAATGGTGGCAAAGAAGTAAGAATCTTCAGTTGTACAGTGGTTATTAAGCCACTGTTTCTGGCATGGGAACTCCCAAGAAGGCAGCAAACATGGAAACTTTTTGTTTATCAGGAATCTCTAGATATATACTGTTTAAGGGTAAACTCACATATGCCTAAAACATGTGGCTGGTACCACTTAGTTTGGAAGATAAAAGCACCAGAGGCCAGGTGCGGTGGTTCACGCCTGTAATCCCAGCACTTTGGGGGGCCGAGGCGGGTGGATCACAAGGTCAAGAGATCAAGACCATCCTGGTCAACATGGTGAAACCCCGTCTCTACTAAAAATACAAAAATTAGCTGGGCATGGTGGCGCGTGCCTGTAATGCCAGCTACTCGGGAGGCTGAGGCAGGAGAATTGCCTGAACCCAGGAGGCGGAGGTTGCAGTGAGCCGAGATCATGCCATTGCACTCCAGCCTGGGTAACGAGAGTGAAATTCTGTCTCAAAAAGAAAAAAGAAAGCACCAGATTGATTGAATAGCAACAGCATATCAAAACAGAAAATAAATAATATTAAGGGATTAAAGGTTGTCTTCAAAGGTAGAGTTGGGCATAATTATGGAATTTGTCTGAAAAGCATTTTTTGTTAAAATCCATTTGGAGTTTGTATTTCTGTGTGTGTGTGTGTGTGTGTGTGTGTGTGTGTGTCTGTGTGTTTGTGTGTGTGTGTTTCCTAGCTGAATTTTGTTAATGAAACATTTGTTCAGGTGGTTGTGAATTTAGCTAAGCCACAGGCGATATTTGAAATTTTAATGATTTGGACCGACCAATCAAGAAAAACAAGTAATTATGGGATCCTTCATCTGGGAATGAGGAAGACTCTTTCATTGTGACTGTACCTAGAGACTGCAGCAAGACAGGCTTTCAGAGAGTGTTGGTGGTGTAGGGTAGGGAGGTTTTAGGCTAGCCAAAAACAGTAACAAAAATGATAGAAATACGATGTCATCTGTCACGACTTGGTCAGATCTCTTACTTTTGTCAATTGGGTATATAAAAAAGCTGTAAACTGACAAAACTGGCTGGCTTCACGTGTTTAAAACAACTCATACTTGTTAACTCTTAACTAATAGTTGTTAAATCTTCCCCCATGCAATTCAGTTAAGGGTCCTGCTCACAGTATTTGAGAAGTGTCATCGCACTCAAAGTAAGAATTATTCTTCAGTGTACCACTTTATATGAGACAAAGTTAGAATAAGAGGAAATTATTTTTATAAACATGTAACTATATAAAACCACATAAAACATATAAAACTATGTATATGCTGTGTATTATATATACTATAAGGAAAATATTTATAATCAAAAACCTTTTTTACTATAAGGAAAAAAAATTATAATCAAATGTCTAAGTAAGCATCCAAACGATTGTAAAGAAAATATTTGTTAGGTAGTGATACGAAGTCCATTGGGAATGATTTCTTCATATTTGCCTTTTTCCTCCTCTTTTCCAGGAAACCTCTAGTGAAAAAAGAAAGTAGAGTATTAAATTTTACATGCAAATTTTTAGTAGTTTGTGAATGACTAGGGGCAATTCTGCCTATTAAACTACTTTATTCCCACTACTGGTATTTTAAGATGTTTATGTTGAAGTATACAGATATATTTTTATATTACCAAGATTTACCATATTATGTGGTTGTCAAAATCCGCATGTTTCTTTATTATAAGTTGTTAAAGAAATGTTCTATTAATGTGTGCTCTTGTCACTTAGTCTTATAGTGCTATGTTGGAAGCTGAATATTTAATAAAAGCATAACAAGATGTGAAGCATGTATTAAACAATATATTCAAATTTCCTCTTTGCTTATGTTGTATTTTTATAAGATTTTGTTGATTCAGAAACATGCTGATGAATGTAATGTATTATAACATTTTTCACAGGTCGAGATTCAAGTATACTTAATTCAATAGAAGATAGGGAGGAAGTTTAATATAATCTCATTTAATTTTAAGTGAGTATATTTTAAGAGCTATTTCTGGTGACAGATTGCTTATTTTATAGGATATGTTTTATCATTTTTATTTTATGAACTAAATCAAATACAGCAAAATTAAATTTACTCTTAAAGATTTAGATTTTCCCTTTACTTTCTTGCCTTTCAATACATTCAATGTACAAAAAGGGATTATAGGTAGCTTGTTAAATATCGATGTTTATGCTCATAGTTCAGTATGTATTCGCTGAGCATCATGTCAAGGCCCCACAAAGTAAACAGAAAAAACTCATCTCATATCTAAGCCAATATATCAGTTATTTCATGTAGCAGTTGTTGAATAAATATGCTTAAAACCTAAAAACAGTCTATATATTCTAGATATCCTCTGTCCATTGGGCTCTACCACCAAATGATTCAAATTAGGATAATTTAAGTTTAGAATATCTTAAAAGAGCAAATCATAAGGGATGAGAAGATTTTAAAGTTTCCAAAAATTATTTCACCCAAAATATTTTAAGAATGCTTTTTCTTCTCCATGAGTCCACATCCTTTCATGTATTTTAGGATTAAGTTGTGTCTTCTCCATGAAACCTCCTCCAACAGCTATATCCCACATGAATCTTTTTTTTCTTTATATAGCTCTTGTACCTACACATTGAACTAGCTTTGTCTTTAATTACATATATTTTTTTGACTTTTGTAAAAGTTTGAAATAATGACAATTTATTTGCTTCAAAAAGCACAGCTCCTGAAAATGATTCATTTTGGGAGAAACCTTTAAAAAAGTTCCAGATGCTATTCCCAGGTGGTAATGGTACCTGAGTATTATAGCCCCCAAATTATATATTTTATATGACAATTTAAAAAATTTCCATCTAGTCATTTTAAAATATATTTAATTTTTCTTTAAAAAGATGTTTATATTCAAAACATTATCCATATTGATTAATTTGTTAATTTGAGAAATATTCATAAGGCATCTTCTATCTACCAGGCCTATTATGCAAGATCTGCACTTTTATGGAATATGCATGCTAGTTGGAAGAAGTTAGATGATATACAGAGTTAATAAAGAAGTAAATATAAAATGATCAAGTGATAATGAGTACTATGTAGAAAATTTAAGCAAGGTGATATGATAGGGTATGGCTGACTGCTTCATATTTGATGGTCAAGGAAGTTTTCTGGGAGGGGCCTTGTAGGACATTCAAATTAATAATGGAAGGAGCAGTCAAATATAGACTAGGAGACAAGCATTCTAAGTATTGGAATCAACTAGTCCTAAGTTGAGGAAGTTGATTGGAGAAGTTGATTGGAGAAGGGGAGACTCCTGAGGCAGCAATCAGGAGCCATGCCAGGAT
Organism: Leontopithecus rosalia; assembly: GCA_028533165.1. NCBI lineage: Eukaryota > Metazoa > Chordata > Mammalia > Primates > Cebidae > Leontopithecus > Leontopithecus rosalia. The sequence continues at coordinate 65,383,983 of CM052664.1, forward strand.
GGGCTTTGTAAGTCAGGTTAAGATTTTCGGTTTTGTTCTGAACGCAGTGGGAAGCCCTTGGAAAGGATAAATCAGGAGGGAGGATGGTGGCAGGATTCTTGTTTTTAAAGAGAAGTATTATTTTTTTCAAAAGCATTTTGTATACTACTTGCCTTTATAGTCATTATCTTTAATGGCTACGTAATGTATAATGAAATGTAATTTAAGTGTTTATGTTTTGAGGGTATTTGTAATCTTTCCCACTTACAGGAACAAAGTATAATATGCGCAATGATATGGTCACTATCTTTATGTAAATGGTTTTCTTCTTCTGTTAGGTTATACGGGGGTAGTTTCTCAGAAATAGGGCCATTGAATCAAAGGATAAGAATATTTTTTTTCAAGTACTTAATACATGCTGCAAAATGACTTTCTAAATGATGGTACCATGGTAATTTATTGTAGGCTTGCCAACTTTAGAAACCATTTTTAAAATCTTGTTAATTTAATAAGCAAAAAACAACCATGATTACATTAGTACATATTTAACTTAAGATAAAAAATATTGCTGGCAGGACGCAGTGGCGCAAGCCTGTAATCCCAGCACTTTGGAAGGCCGAGGCGGGTGGATCACGAGGTCAAGAGATCGAGACCATCCTGGTCAACATGGTGAAACCCCGTCTCTACTAAAGATACAAAAAATTAGCTGGGCATAGTGGCGCGTGCCTGTAATCCCAGCTACTCAGGAGGCTGAGGCAGGAGAACTGCCTGAACCCAGGAGGCGGAGGTTGCGGTGAGCCGAGATCGCGCCATTGCACTCCAGCCTGGGTAACAAGAGTGAAACAAACAAACAAACAATATTGCTTAAAGCAGAAAAATAGAAAACACAGCTGTATAAACTCTAACTTCTCTCAGTTTATAGGTATATATTTTACCTGTTACCTGTTGCTATTTACCTTATTCGAACCGGTTATCCTGGTCTAATTAGAATACAATGCTGTTTTCGGATCTTGGAAAGCAGCCTGAATCTTGGCAGTCTAAATCTAAAAAAGACTTTTATAGATTGTTCTCACAGCCTCAGGGAGTAGTGTAATTTGGCATAAAGCTAGTCACTTTGCGAATAGAAGCCAGCAGATACTTTCCAACTCTCCCTCCTGTGAGCCAAGGCCCTATCTATTGGTGAGTCCAAAACGTTTTTGTTGCTTTTGTTTTTGTTTCTGTTTTACCTTTCTTTAAGTGGTTTCGTGTCAGATGAGGGAATAATACAGTACCCTTTGGCTCAATGTGTGTAAAACAGAAGCCCACGCTTAATTGACAAAGTGATCACATTAGTAATTTACCTGTCCACTACAGTGCAAAATTATCAGAAAAGAATCTTCTAACTAGCAATTCTTATTGCTAAATACTTCTGTCAATCTTGAAAATAGCAGTGAGTACATTTATTTCATTATTTACTAACCTCTTTGCTATTGCCAGAGATTTCTTATCTGTAGTCAACTGTATTGAATTTGTGTTAACGTCCTGAAGTAATTTTCAAACCAGTACACTGTACTGTTTAATACACCCTTTAAACAATATATTATCATTTAAGCATTTCATACAGGTAAGCATTTCCTACCCGACTGTATGAAAAGCTCTTTAAGTATATAAAATACATATTCGTTTACAATTTATGTTTGCTAAACCATGTCATACTTAGTAGATGTTCAATATATAGCTGTTGATTTGTAATGGTTAAAATATATGAAAAAATATATATACACACACTATACGTATATATGTATATATACGTATAGTGTATATATATGTATGTGTATATATATGTATATGTGTATGTGTATATGTATATATATGTATATGTATACATATATATTGTGTATATTATGTATATTAAGTATATTATGTATATTATGTATACATTATGTATATTATGTATATTATTGTATATTATTATGTATATTATTATGTATATTATGTATATTATTGTATATTATTATTATGTATATTATGTATATTATTGTATATATTGTGTATATTAAGAATATATACATATATATATTCTTAATTACTTTTTGAGAGAGGAGCACAAACTTGCCTAACTTGTATGTCATATTTGGCTTATGGTTTCTGAGTGCCAGTATTTTTATTGGAAAATTTTACCTTCTCTTGAATGTTTGGGATCAGAACTGAATTGACTTTAAAAAACAGAAAAGCCTCTTAATTCCATTTTTAAACTTCCTTTATGTTTTAAGAAGTCATTTTGAAAGACTGTTGTACTATGCAGCCAAGCAAGAGGAAATCAGACTTCAGAGTTAAGGGCAGTGTCTCAGGGTAGCCAGTGACTCACTTCAGCGTTTATTAGTGGGATCAGCAAAATATGGTATAAGGGTAGGTAGAGATAACAGCCCATCTCTTGCTTCCTCCTTGGCACGCGTTCACCAAGATAATAGGTTTCAAACAAGGCAAAAGCTTTTGAAGTAACAAGTATTTTAAAATATTTTGAAAAATTATGAAGAGGATTTTAAAAACACCTGAAGTAGGAGGAGTCTCTACTACCTAAGGTTTATGAATATTGGCAATTTTTGACCTATTCAGTCCTCAGTTTCCTCATCTGTCAGATGACCATATACCTTAATTACCTCAGAGTACTATGAAAATGTAAGATTCTTTAGGTCAGAATTCTGTCTAAAAGTGTAAAGTACTTAAAAAATAAGATAACACCTTAAAAAAAAACTAGTTCTCAAGCTAATAGTTTATAAAATAAAGATACATGTTTGGTTTCAGATGATGAGAGTTGTACTCCATGTTGAAAGGTATTCTAGATTTCTGTATGAAATTGCTACAATTTTAAATACAATTTAAAATTCATTTTGTTGAATGCCAAATATATAACCAAAAAAATATCAGAAAAGCAGACTCTGGACTATGGGGAATTAAGTTATTTTTCAAGAAAAAAAAGTCTCGTTTCTCTGAAGTTTAAGAACTATCTTACAAATTTTTCTTCTGTATATTTTAACTTGTTTTAGAATAGCAGCAATTCACTTGATTTCTCTAATCTTTGATCCCTTATTTATTGGTGTAATGTTAATGGGAATAATTTTCAGATGGTTTTAACAGTCTTATTCTTAGAAATAGTTCAGGAAAGGTCATAATGCTGTCTGCACAGCAGGCAGCACAAACAGAATGGCAAAATGTTCATGCTGGCAAAGCCTTGAAATAGGACCAAGGCTATGCTTTAATTCAAGGTTTACACCAGCTAATTGTCAGTTTTTAAAACATTCATAGAAATGTACATAAAAGTGCTTAAGGAGCATCTTCATCCACGTGGGCTGCTTTAACAAAATACCATAGACTAAGCAGCTTATAAACAACAGAAATTTATTTCACAGTTTCAGAGGCTTGGATGTCCAAGATCAAGGTGCCTCCTGATTTGGTGTCTGGTGAGGGATCATTTCTTAATTCATGGGTGGCACCTTCTTGCTGGGTCCTCACATGGTAGAAAGGATGAAAAGAGATTCCTTGGGCCTATTTTGTAGAGCACTAATTTCATTCCACTCTCATGACCCAATCACTTCCCCAGAAGTTCCCCTTTCCAAGTCATTACCTTGAAGGTTCAGATTTTAATTTATAAATTTAAGAATTCAGAATTAAAATTAATTGAGAATTTTAATTCTGAACAGAAACATTCAGAACACAGAAAAGAGTTTCCCCAAAAAGAAAATGAACCTAAATATGTAATAAGAGTATGTGAATAAATCTGTATAAACATTCTCTAAGACTAGAAGCAAAGACTGATCTTTGGTCTATTTCTCAACTCAAAATTTGCTTTATTGACTCCTATAGAATACCCGAATACCCTATGGAAAATACATGCTTATTATATTTATTTTTCACCTACCAAATTTACTTCAACATTTCTGTTCTTTTAACTTATTTTTATTTTTAATTATTGTACATAGTAGGCATATAGATTAATGGGTTACATGAATTATTTTGATGCAAGCATGCAATGTGTAATAATCAGATCAGGGTAAATAGGGTATCCATCACCTCAAGCATTTATTCTTTGTGTTAATGACAACCCAATTAACCTCTTAGTTACTATAAAATGTACAATGAAATTATTTCTGACTATAGTCACCCCACTCTGCTAGCAAATACTGGGTCTTATTCATTGCTTCTAATAATCTTTTGTGCCCATTTACCCTCCCCATTTTCCCCAGTCCCCAACTACCCTTCCCAGCCTTTGGTTACCATCCTTCTACTCTTTATCTCTGGGAGTTATTTTAATTTTTAGTTCCCACAAATAAGTGAGACCACGTGTAGTTTTTCTTTCTGTGCCTGGCTTATTCCACATAACACAATGACTTCCAGTTCCATTAATGTTGTTTGGTTCCTTTTTCTCCACGTCCTTGCCAACATTTGTTTTTGACGGACTTTGGGATAAAAGTCATTTTACCTAAAGAGATAACGTTGTAATTTTGACTTGCATTTCTATGATGATTAATGACATTGAGCATCTTTTAATATACCTGTTTGCCATCGGCATGTCTTCTTTTGAAAAGTGTCTCATCAGATCTTTTGCCATTTTTAAAATCAGATTATTAGATTTTTTTCCTATAGATTTGTTTGCGCTCCTTATGTATTCTGGTTGTTAATCCCTTGTCAGATGGATAGTTTGCAAATATTTTCTCTTATTTGTGGGTTGTCTCTTCACTTTGTTGTTTCCTTTGCTGTGTAGAAGCTTTTTAACTTAATGTGATCTCATTTGTCCATTTTTGCTTTGTCTGTGCTTGTGGGGATTACTGAAGATATCTTTGCCCTGTCAAATGTCCTGGAGAGTTTCTGCAATGTTTTCTCTTAGCAGTTTCATAGATGGAGGTCTCAGATTTAAGTATTCAATCCATTTGAATTTGATTTTTGTATAAGGCGAGAGAAAGGTATCTAGTTTCATTCTTCTGCAAATGGATATCCAGTTTTCCCAAAATCATTCACTGAAATACACTGTCTTTTCCCCAATGTATATTCTTGACAACCTTGTTGAAAATGAGTTTACTGTATATGTATGAGTTTATCGCTGGATTCTCTATTCTGTTTCACTGATATTTGTGTCTATTTTATGCCAGTGCCATGATGTTTTGGTTACTATAGCTCTGTCATATAATTTGAAGATGGGTATTGTGGTTCTTTAAGTTTCATTCTGTTTGCTTAGAACAGCTTTGGTATTCTGGTCTTCTGTGGCTTCATATAATTTTAGGATTTTTTGTTCTATCTTTGTGAGCAGTGTTACTGGTATTTTGGTAGGGATTGCATTAAATCTTTAGATTGCTTTGCATAGTATGGACATTTTAACGATATTAAGATTTTTCAATACATAAACATGGAATATATTTTTATTTTTTGATGTCCTCTTTAATTTCTTGCATTAGTGTTTTATAGTTTTCATGGTAGAGATCTTTCACTTCTTTGGTTATATTAATTTCTAGGTAATAAAAACTCTACACCTTAACTTCACCACTTTACTTTTTAAGCTTTTTATTGTTTCTATGTATATCTTATTGCACCATCTATGTCTTGAAAAGTTCTTGTTATTATTTTTGATTGGTTTATCATTTTACTTAAGATTGGTTTATACACCACCAACTGCAGTGCTATAATATTTTGTGTTTTTTTGTGTATGTACTATTATGGGTTTTAACCTCCAGATTATTTCTTATGGTTCATTAACATTATTTTCATTCTGATTGAAGTACTCCATGTAGCATTTCTTGTAGGACACATCTGGTGTTGATGAAATCCCTCAGCTTTTGTTTGTTGGGGGAAAGTCTTCATTTTCCTTTACGTTTGAAGGATATTTTCACCAGTTATACTATTATAAGGTAAACGTTGTTTTTTTTTGTTGTTGTTCATTTGTTTTTTGCCTTCAGCACTTCAAATATGTCATGCCACCCTTTTCTCCTGTATAGTTTCCATACCTGAACATTTCTAAAACTATTTGAAGTGGGTTCAAAAAGGAAAGTAAGGAGAGAAGACAGACTATTTGATTGCCTTTTATTATTTGAATAATGTATTCTCCCAACTAATGTCTTGTCTTGAAAGGTGGAAAACTGTCTAAGGCCTGTTACTGGGAAAAAATTTGTTTTATAAACGTATAGCAAGTTTTAAAATTGTTATAGCAGTGTAAGTGTTACATACAGTTATTGCCCCATGTTCTTGGGGGATTGGTTCTAGGCCATCCCATGGGTGCCAAAATAGAAAGATACCAAGATCCCTGATATAAAATTGGATAGCATTTGCATATAACCTATACACATCCTTTCCTATACTTTAAATAATCTCAAGGTTACTTATAATACCTAATACAACATAAATGCTATGTACATAATAGTTATAAGAGTTGTTTAGGGAATCATGACAAGGAAAAAAGTCTGTACATATTCAGACTTACTCAAATATTTTGATTAAAACTAATCTTTTTAGTGGATTTAGGTTCCAAATCCCAAAACACAGTGCCTACTTTTTCCCTTATTTTGTAAATGTTAGATGAAATATAAGAGCACATTTTGTAGATAGTACTATTGATAGTGTTTCACAGATACGCTATCTACAAAATATGCTATACAAAATACATGTACCATATATAATATCTATAGAAGTATATATATAGAATTGGTCCACTATATCTGTGGGTTCCACATCTGTAGATCTTATAAATGCAGCAGCCCTACCAGATGAAGGTCCTACAATTATGGCTTAATTTAACCTTTATCCTTCCCTCATAGGACTTATCTCTAAATACTCTCATTTTGGGAGTTAAGGCTTTAACAAATGACTTTCAGGAGGGAATAGATTTAATTGTCCAATTAAAGAAGAATACAGAATTGTCCCTCTCATCTGCAGTCATGGCTTTGATGGCTCTTTTATATTTATCTCAAGCACCTACTTTTCACAAGGTACTTTGTGATGTCTGAACATACTTCCTACAGACGTCTAATGGGATTCATAGTTTACTTGAAAGCAGGTTTTACCCAACAAGAAATTAGGAAATTATGTTTTCAGAATTGTTATGATTCATAAAATTACCTGAAGTCAACTTAAAACTTCTTGCACTTTGGCGCTCCTTGTCAATTATTTTCAGGTCTAAGCCTACTCTAAACTAGGTGGTGTTCGTGTAGTTCTTCTCTTCTTTACCATTCTGCCCCAGTGGAAGAATTAGATAACAAGTGGATCAAATTCAGTTTTATAAACTCTTATAAGTACCTGTTTTATTGTGCTGATCAATATAAGGGAAATATAAAGATAGACAAAAGAAATTCACTGCCTTCAGAAACATGTAGGAGAGGCAAAAAAAAAAAAAAAATAGAAAGGTTAACTAAGTTAAAACAGTAATATGAGTGAAAGACTCCTTGGTACATTCTGACCAAGGTAAAGTTTCTTAAGATTGGTGCAAAGAAACCTAAACATGCAAGAATTAGCATTGGGGTGTGAGCCATGGGGTAGTATCTGGGTGTCCTGTTCACAGTGCTCCTTGAATAAAATGGTGGTCCACGAAGGTCTAATGGGTACACTACAGTAAAGCTATCCTGAGGACAGCAGTTATTTTGGCCCACAGTTTTAAGGTTATGCGATGATGCAGTCATCTGTCAGGCTTGGACATACTACTGCTGATGGTGTTGTTTCCTCTGCACTCTCAGCACTTAACCTGCTTGAAGTGATAATGTGTGGTGATATGCCGTCCACATCCTCTTGTCCTTCTGCTTGCCAAGTCTGCATTTTTCAATTTTTTCTCCATGTGCCCTCCTAAAATTAAGTGAATGACCTCTAAAAAAACCTAGGAGCACCTACCTGATTTACAGCTACCCTCTAACCCTGGTCACAGAGAGGACAGCAAACCTTTTCCAGGTTATCTGGTGAATAATGCTAAATATATGCAAAATGATTTGAATTGTTTCTTTGCTCCTGGTTTATTATTTTTTAAATGTCTGATTTTTTTAAAGGAATGTGCTAAACTGATTCTTCTAAAGAAGATTTAATTTAAGTATTTCATTAAAAATATTTCAGCCTAAGAGAGTTAATATGAATTTGAAAACCAGTTAGATTTTTTCAGCTAATGTTTTTTAATGCCTGGCAGCTGGAATGCATCACTGACATGCTGACACCATATTATTTAAAATAGCATTGCCTGTGAGACTAGGAGAAGCTATTTAAGACAAACCTCAAGAAGGCTGGTGAAATAATAGCTGGAGTTATATTATGTCAGCCAATTCCTCAGCATGGAACAGCATTGTGAGGCCAGAGTTGTTATCCTTCACTGAGACATAAAATCTATATCTTGATTCTTTTGGTCATTTAAGGTCCTGTGGGAATTGTACCCAGAGGGAGTGTGCTTTTATCCAGTGTGTTGGCCAAAGGTCAAGATGGATGGTACAGTCGTATCTTTTCAACGTGTTCAAGGTTTCATATAGATATAATCAGAGTACAGTTTTTGGAAAGGCTCTGGATTTGTCATTCTATATATAGTTCGCAATTTGCAGAAAAGCAGGAATAGCTGCTGGAATGACCAGTATCAAACATGCTAAGAAAGTGCCAATGTGGCAAAGGAATCTATGGAGTAATCTAATAATTTTTAACATCATTTCTTTTCATTGAAAAGGTAATTTTAGTTTGGTTGATTAATCAGCAGCTTAACAGCTCTTTCTCTACAAGTTGAGGAACCTACTCCTTTTTTCCTTAGCTAAATGGGAGGGAAAATCTTCAGGCCAGCAGTGGAGGTTGAAGAGAACAACAATCTAAGTCAGAAACTGCTCCCTGCCATTCAATTTACTATTCTTATGTCTGTTGGGGATAACAAAGCTTTTAGCCTATAAAATGAAATAAAAATAACTCATCTTATAGAATTGCATTATGATATAATATGATGTCCATTTGTAAGTAAGTCCTTATGTGATTGCCTCCTTGGACTAAGTGAAGTGGTCCATATTTGGCATATTTTGATAATAGATGGATACTTGCCTAGAAAGTGCACAAAGCACAAACCGTATAAACCAGAATGGCCCTGAAGGAAATTATGAAATGAATGAAATTTTGCTTTCAGTCTTGGCCTACCATCTTTTGGCTCTTTATTCTTTCCTGGTGTCCTGCTGGTGACTTGGGTTGTCAACTTAAGTGTCCTTTGCTTCAGCAGAGACCTCATGCTATTGTACCATTCCCAAAATCTCCATAAGAGATCCTGTTTTCCCTAATAAACCAAAGTGGCAGTTTCTCTCCCTAGTGGTGTATGCATTTTTAATGGTCCTAAATTTATCTTCCTAGATTAGCTGGCTGTCTGCGATTTCACAGCCCTAAATACCCAATTTCTCCACTGTTAGACACTTCTTCAATTGTGACTATTTCTAAAACTAGGCCATATCTGCTACATGGTTTGTTTCTTCCCTATGACCAAACAAAAGCCTCTTTTTAAATTTGTTTTAATTTTTTTGAGATGGAGTCTTGCTCTGTCTCCCAGGCTCTAGTGCAGTGGCTTGATCTCAGCTCACTGCAATCTTCGCCTCCTGGGTTCAAGCAATTCTACCTCAGCCTCCTGAGTAGCCAAGATGACAAGTGCGTATCACCACACCCAGCTAATTTTTGCATTTTTAATAAACATGAAGGTTCACTGTGTTGGCCAGGCTGGTCTCGAAATCCTGACCTCAGGTGATCCACCTGCCTCAGCCTCCCAAAGTGTTGAGATTACTGGAGTGAGCTACTGATCCTGGCCACAAAAGCCTCTTTAAAGCCTTTTTTTCATACTATATCTTACAATCAAGGGAGTCTTTGAATTGGGAACACAGAACATACAGTTCAGAGGGAATTTTTAAAATGTAACATTTATTTTTTGCAGAGGTGATTTACTCACAGATTTAAGATACAAAAGTAATTAGCAAATCGACAATGGGAAGTTTTTCTTCTAAACCTATTCCTTGCGCCAGTGCTCTCCCCAGAGATAAATGGCATTTGTACATATTAGCATATAGACTTTTATTTTTGATTTTTGAAATGCAGATAATAATCTTATAGAATATCTCTGCACATTATTTTTTATGTAAAAATGTATCTGGGAGATTGTTCATCATCGGTTGTGTAAACAGATTCATTTTTCTTTCTAAAGACTGTATATTATTTCATTATATGTGTGCGGTCTCTCTTATTTAAATTTTGTAGAATTTGTACCAATTTTTTTCCTCGGTATGAGGCACCAGATTTGTTACATCCTTCAAGACACAGTCCATATTCAAACAAACTTGACAAAGGTTTTTTAATAATAAATATAAAAGTCACTTTATGTATCCTTTATCTATGAAGGCATCTATAATATTTTTTATGAGTAATATCAGTTCATATTCATTTTTTTTGTATCAGCTTATCTTTCTTCATATATTATAGAAATTAGCCATTTGTCTGTGAAATAAATTGTAAATTTTTCCAGGTTTTCAATCATGTTTGTTTATGGTAATTTTTGTCAGAAAAGTTGTAATTTTATGTAGTTGGACTAAATAATCTTTTTTATATTTTGGATTTGTATCATATTCAAACACGTATTTTTCATTCTGAGATTATTAAAATGCCGTAGAGTAGGTACTATGTGACTACTTTAGTGGGAGTTTTTACTTAGATACCACAGTTTGGTTGAAATGTGAACTTTTTTTTAACATTTTAAAAGAACAAATATGTTTTTATTATTATACAAAGTCTTTAAGTGAAGAGAAAATATATGAAGAAATCCATCTTCTTCCATCTTGTGACTACTGGTGAGGGATCTTAAATTGGTCAGAGAAGAGGAAGAGGAAATGAAGGTCAGTTGTTGAGGGAGGTAAGAAGAAGACACCAGAGGGAAACTAGAGTGAAAATAAGGGCCAATATTTCCATGTTTCTCTATTTTTACTCTCATAGATGGATAAAGCACTCATTAGTGGGTAATGAAATTTTAAATCTAATGAAAAGTATTTCAAATAAAAAAGAACATTTTTCTATATCTGATCATGAGATTAACATTGTCTAACTCATAGGAGAAGAGAATTGGAGGGTGTTTTTCAATTTGGCAATGCTACTTGTATAGACTAGAAGATTAGCAATTTTTCACTTAAGCTGAAAATACTTTTTGTTAATATGTAGTAAGTAGGTTTTAAATCTTTGCAGAAACCCTGAGATATTGGAGATTTTGAAAACCCCATATTATGGGTTAATTTTTTTTTTTCAGAGGGAGTCTCACTCTGTCACCCAGGCTGGAGTGCAATGGTACTAGCTTGACTCCCTGCAACTGCCACCTCCTGTGTTCAAGCAGTTCTCCTGCCTCAGCCTCCCAGGTAGCTAGGACTACAGGCGTGTGCCACAACACCCAGTTAATTTTTATATTTTTAGTAGAGACAGAGTTTTGCCATGTTGGCAAGGCTGGTCTCGAACTCCTGGCCTCAAGTAATTTGCCTGCCTTGGCCTCTCAGAGTCCTGGGATTACAGGCATCAGCCACTGCACCCAGCCCTGAAAATTTCTATTTTATAATAAGATGAATTCTGGTTTTCTTCCCCTACCTAATTTAATCTATAATAAAGGTATTGCAAACTATGTATTAATTTTTAAATTTTTTTACTTTCTTGGACATATATTGTTTATGAGAAGTTCATTAGTGTTGGCATTTAGAATAACTTAAATAAACTAGTAGAAAAAGCCAGTAAGCATAACCTCTTTATTTCCTATCAAAGACTATTACAAGACATCTGCAATGCATCATTAAATGTTGGGTACTGGGTTCAATGTTGGCATAAAAATACAAGTTAAATAGATGAAGAATATGTGGCACAAACAGTAAACAAATATTGAAGAAAAATTATAGATGTATAGTTTGTTACAACTAGATCTGGTGATGCAATATGGTAAAAATAAAACAAGACCCATAGAATCCTAAAAAGGCCAAATTTAGGAGTAGTTTATTCTCATGCACTAATGTTGTTTGGGAACTGGATATACCAATACAGTACATATGAAACAGCATTGCATTTCAAATAAAAAGTTCCAGGATTAAATCTCAGTTCTATTAATTTGGGGCCTTAATTTTCGAATTTGTAAAATAAAGCTATTTTGCTAGGATAGGTTCCCTGCTGTGGGCTATTTAGGCAGGCTGCTAAGTCCTATATAGACCCATTCTTAAAAATTATATCTTAAATGGCTCAGTTAAAATGTTCAGGGTTACAAGGAAAGCAATGACATTAAACTGCAGTTACCTAAGTAACATACAGATTTGCATTTTTGTAATATATAGGCTGTTTAAAATTAACACATTAAATGACAAAAGTCAGCAAAGTGTCTCATAACTGCCATATTTCCAAATTGGCAGTAAGTTTAATGGATATTTTAATGTTTTGGCGATAACCGAAGTATAATAAGAAAACATCTGATTTTATTTGGTTACAAAGTTACAATTACTACTAATATTGTAAGAAATGTTACTGGGTTCACGGCCTATTTCGTAATTGAATGGAATGTTGAATTTCAGTTAGAAGCAAGTGAAAATAAAGATACTTTTTTCTGGTTCACCAAGTTCACAGATCTTAAATTTTTGGCAGAGGGGTGGGGGGGTCTCAGGATAAGAACTCTTGGGCATCAGGATCTTTAAGTTCTTTTCTCAGTTTCAAATGTAATGACTTATCTGTGATTCCTCAGTTGTTTACATGTTTGAATTGCCCAGGATCACATCTATAAAGTTCTAAACTAAAGCGTTGTGACAGTTTGTCAAATTATCTCCGGCTAACCAAATAACACATTTTTCCTCACTTCCATTAGTTAGAAATTAAAGTTTATTTTTTCACTAGTTCTAATGAAAATTTCTTAAAACAAACAAAATTTCTTAAAACAAAAACACAGTTTTCCTCATTTCCATTAGTTAGAAATTAAAGTTTATTTTTTCACTAGTTCTAATGAAAATTTCTTAAACAAAAAGGTGACCTGTCATCTAAGAGTGCCTATGTTAGAGTTCCCCAAAGAAACAGAATCAATAAGATATGTCTTGCTGTAGACTAAATGTTTGTGTACCCTCAACATTCATATGTTGAAGATAAAATCCCCAACATTGTTGGTATTTGTAGGTGGGGCCGTTGGGAAGTAAATAGGTCATGTGGATGGAGCGATAGTGAATGAATTAATCCCTTTATGAAAAGAGAGGTAGACATAAGATCTCTCTCTCTTCTGCTCTTCATAATGTGTGGATACCATGGGAAAACTGTCATCTGCACACCAGGAAGAAGGCCTTCACTAGAACTTACCGTGATGGCACCCTGATGAACTTCTCAGCCTCCAGAGCCATTAAAAATACATTACTGTTGTTTAAGCCACCTGTTATGGCATTTTGTTATAGCAGTCCAGACAGACTAATAAACACACACATACACACACAAACACACACACACTCTCTCTCACACTCACCCACATTTTATATATAAAATATTAATAAAATATAATTGTTCAATAATATATATATAACTATATGAATGTGTGTGTGTGTGTGTGTGTGTGTGTGTGTGTGTGTGTGTATGTAAGGAAATTCAGTATAAGAATTTGGCTCACGTGGTTATGGTAGCTGACAAAGCCAGACATCTGTGGTTGGAAAGATACAGAACTAAGAGAGACAATAGTGTAGAGCTAGTTTGACTTTGAAAGTCTGATGCCAGGAAAGCTATTAAGTTTCAGTCCAAAAGCCAACAGACTCGAGACCCTTAAAAAGCTTGTTTTTTGGTTCAGAACCAAAGAAAGGAAAAGACCAATGTCCTAGTTCAAGGTAGTCCAGACAGAAGGAGTTCTCCCACTCCCTTTCCTTGTGGGAAGGTCAGCATTTTTGTTCCACTCAGGTCTTCAGCTGATGAGATGAGGGGAGTCCACATTGACGAGGGCCATCTGCTTTACTCAGCCTATCAATTCGTGTCAATTTCATCTAATAACACTTACACGGATACACTCAGAATAATGTTTGACCATAAATCTGGGCATCCCATGGCCCAGCCAAGCTAACACTTAAAATTCACCACCACAGGGCCTTATACCAAGAAATCATTATTTTTTAATATCATGGGTATCATTGTAATAATTGGTACATTGCTATACTGTAAAAACCAGAAAAACCAGTGAGATGTTATTTTTACAAAATTGAACTTATAAGAATATAACTGAAATTAAAAGAAAGTGATTTAATTTTATTATGATGTATGGAATATGATATTTTTATTTTGAATGTTATCTTTTTCTTGTTGTTTAAGTAAATAATAAACGTAGATTTCTATGCATGTAGAGTGAATGCTGATGTATGCAGGAGAAAGCAGAATGTGGGGAAATTCAACATTTGATTATTAAGCAGATTTTTTAAATACTTTTAGAAACGTGTCAATGTGTCTTGGCATCACTATTTAACTAATGCAAATATTGACTTAATATTTTTAATCTCATTTATATGATCATTTATTATGAAGTTTTGCCTTTCAGCTTAAACATGTACTTGTAAAGAGCATACAGATTTAGGACTGAGGTGGTGCTTTCATTTCAGATCTTCTATGGACTTGTGGTGGAACATTAAGTTAGTGACATAACCACAGTCCTTGCTGAAATTGTTCATTTTATGAACTGGAATAAAAATGCTTGTTACCAAACATTAAATATGAGGTATTTTGAACTCATTGGATGAAATTCTTAATATGAATTTACTCAGCCTTGTAAATAAATTTCAAAAACTAATCGACCTGCACAAATTTGTTGCCAACCTCCCTCTTCCATGGTGCTTAACTTCCTGTAAAATGAAAAAAATTAGCATTTCTTCCTACTTGTCTCTCAGATGTTAATGCTTATGAGGGTTGAGTAGATCAATGTCTATTACCTTATACAGATGTATTATAATCCACTGAAGTGCTGTGAGGAAAAACAATTCACATTAGGATTGAATATAGATTTACAATCACTTCAGGTCTGAATTTGGCCGTAAATTCATTACCTTAAAGTAATGAATAATGAAGATTTAGATTTAGAGAATAGTGTTTCTATGCCAGGAATGCTTTTCTCTTCAGGGAAATTCTTAGATAAAGTGACCTGGGTTGGGGGAAGAAATCCCTCAAATATGCAAATTGGGTTCCGGGCTTTTGGGTTATATAGACAAATTTGGTTATCTGACATTTTACTTTTAAGCCAGTTAGAAACAAAGGCATGAAATGACAAAATGAAGACAGGCTTGAGGGTAGCATGCTTCTTCCCCTCATCACTGGTTAAATTAGTGAGAGTAAGAAGTAAGAATGAGGTAGACACAGAAAGAGAAAGGAGGAGAGAGGGTTGTGTGTGCAGTAGGGTTGGGGTGGGGGATGGTGAATTAAGTCCTCTGCAAGCCATCAAAGAAACTCTGGGTTCTGTCGGTGAGAAACAAGCTCCAGGAGTATTCCTCAGGAAACTGTGTTGTCCCTGAAGCCCCCATCTTGGTTTGGCTTTCTTGAAGCATTTTCCCTCCCTCTGGGCTTGATTATGACATGAGGCTCAAAAGTGGAGTGCTGCCAGCTCTCTCTTGGGTCACTCAACCCTCTTTTTCTGCATGCTAACCCCTCTCCATAAGTAGTCCACATTTAGCACCAGAGATGTAGTTTAATAGATCTTAACCCTCAAAATAAAATTGTAAGACATTTCTAGACAATGCTCACTCTGTTGGCATCTTAGTTGGTTTGGAAAAAATAATGTTTTTATGTGGAGAGGCAGCAATAGAAACTTTTAGGGAAAAAGTTAGACTTTTAAATAAATACGCAAGGCAGAGCAAACTATAGTAGGAAGAATGCAGAGTGTTTTGGGGGAGGGTAATCCTGAAAGCTGAATGCTGCCCTTTTGATTTCCTGACAAATATGAAATATGTAAATAATAATGTACTTAGAGGAAACCATGGAAATGGAATGCAGTGAAAATATTAAAGCTGTAGGAGAGTAGCTGTAACAAGAACAGAAAGACTAGAAGAGAATTCATAGTGGCTTCACAAATAGTAGGCTGAGGCGAAACCAGAATTGTGCTCTATGTAACTGTTAAAGCAAACAAATCAAGTAGCTGGGCCCAGTAGTTCCAGGTATTCAGGAAACTCAGGTGGGAGGACCACTTAAAGCCAGAAGGTCAAGCTCAGCCTAGACAACATTAGGCAACATAGTGAGACTTCATCTTAAAAGAAAAAAAAGTCAAAAAAGCAATTACAAGGATTGATTGGAGTGGAGTATTTGTGCCATATTAGAAACTTGCATATATGAGAAACTAACATCTTTTGTCAGAGGGCAGCTATAACTAAATGTTTATATAACTAATGATGACAATGAAAATATCAAATATTAAACTTAAATGCAATGTTTATTTTTTAAAAACATTTTTAACAGGCACATACTGTAGAATTTGAAATTGTTAATTTTTGACCATGCCATTTCTCTGTTGAGAAAAAAATTTCGATCTAAGGAGTGTGGCTGAGAATTGGGGTGGGTATTAAGAGTTAATATATGTAAAATGTAATTAAAGCCAAATGTATATTTTCATTTATGTTGAGTAGGATGCTTTTTCTGTCTTGAAAGGACATACCTGTTGCTTCACTAAAGAGGAAGTAGATCATTTAAAAATGGTTTTTACTTTCATTAGTCAGGCATCTGGAGAAAGTAAACACCAGATCCTATCATATCCTCATTAATGACTTAAAATGGTGCAACAATCTAGGTTTAACAAATTCAAATGGCTCTGGCCCCGTTCAGTAAATCTGAATGAGTGGAGCAGGCTGAGTGTGAGACACTAGTGATGGATGTTAAGACCTGGCTAGCTTGCCCTAGGCATTCAAATTCAACTTACAAACAAACCAACAAACAACAACAAAAACCCAGCTAACCAAATACCTCCAGAGGCACTTGGGATTTGCAACATGTTATAAAATAATCTGTTTTTCATGATCTCTCGCTAAACAGTCCCAGCTTAATATGTAACCTTCAGTAGTCTTAAGCCAGAGGAATGTCTCAGAAAGTGAAAAAGGATTACCTCCCTTTTCGAAAAATTCAGTTTTGAAAAGAAGCAAATTGGTGGTAGGGGTGGGGGTCACCATAAAATGAATTAAGTTGCTACTGATTAGACTGCATGGTAAAAAACATTCTTTTTCTGTTTCCAAAGTGGTTAATCAGCCAAGAAAGTTGTAAACACATTCAACAAAAATGCTTTCTTGTCTGTAAACTGAAACTGTGGTTTGCTTGTAAAGGTTCATACCGGCTTTCCATTTTAATTCATGTTTAACTTTGTTGCAAAGGTCTATCCTTTAGGTCTCCAAATCAATTAGATAGTTTTGGACATATTGTATGTTTTTAACAACCATAGTTGAAATAAGTTGGAATAACTTATTTTCTTAATAATACACTACATATTTTCAAATCTTTTGATAAGTGTTAGCAAAAGACAAGATGATCTGCAGAGAAAAAGGGTGGAGACTTTTTTCTATTAAAATGACAGACAATCTGTAGACTAGGTAGGCACAGCTTTTAGTATAAGCGAAACTATTTTCTGAAGAACAAAGGGAGAGTCTAGCTTAAATAGGGAAAATTCTCCCCTTAGTTCTCAATCAGGTCTGTTTATACAAATGAAGGATTCAAACTTGTTTAGTTCCAATTGGTCAAAATTAGTAGAGTGCTGATTGGGTGTTCTCTATGCCCCAAGCCAGAACTCTCTGTCAAATTTTTCTTTCAAAGGGCTAGTGAGGGGCAGTTTCCAGCCCCAGTTTCTCTTGTGTCTGGTTGCAGGAACTGTTCTGGCTCAGGGTATAAAGCAAATGTTTGTGGAGTTGCTTTTTCTAAGAAGCCACGTGGCTGCTCTTTCTCACTTTAGCAAGCCACTTGTTTCTGTTTTAAATTTAATCCTCCCTATTAACCACAGGGACATCTATCTCCCCTGGAGAGCTTGGGTCTTATTTTATCAGTTTTATTTCATGCAGATTATATTTTAAAGTATTTTTGAAATTAACACCATGCCAAAGAAGCATGAAGGGTTCAAAAGTTGATGTCTTGATTCAAAGGGAAACGCGGATTGTGTACATTCTTTATGTGCCTGATACGAGACATGATGTTTTTCTATTTATTGCCTCATTTTCTCACAACTGCCCAAGACATTGGTATTCTTCCACGTTTCATAGTTGAGGCTGCATCTCAGAAGTGTTCTAGATTTTTGAGAAATTTATTAAAGAAGACATTTTAATCAATATTAATGATAAAACCTTTAGTTTGTTTTAGATATTTATTTTATTTTTGTAAAGCTACTGTCACTTGTTTCGCATGCCAGGCAACTCTTACTTTAAGAAATTATAGCCTATATCCTCTTATATTCCCCAGAGCTTGCCCTTAGCTGTGGGGTGTACCATGGCCCACCCTAGTTGTTGGCATATCATCTTAAGACATCTAGGAATCAGCTTTCAGGAAGAAATGGAGAAAGTTTCTTCTTTCTTTATTTATTTTTGTGAGATGAAGTCTTGCTCGTCACCCAGCCTGGAGTGCAATGGTACAATCTTGGCTCACTGCAGCCTCCTGGATTCAAGTGATTCTCCTGACTCAGCCTCTTGAATAGCTGGGATTACAGGCACCTGCCACCGCACCCAGCTAATTTTTGTATTTTTAGTAGAGATGGGTTTTCATCATGTTGGGCAGGCTGGTCTCAAACTCCTGACCTCAGGTGATCTGCCCACCTCAGCCTCCCAAAGTGCTGGGATTATAGGAATGAGCCATCGTGCCTGGACTCTTATTTAGTTTTTAATAAACATTTTAGGAAGAACAGAATTATACCTTACAAAGCATTCTTTAAATTTATGGGAAAACTTAATAAAAAAACAAAATGTTACACCTGTTTAGAGAATCAACATTCCTTTAAATATTGTCAGAGTCATCAGAGTTCAAATTAAACCTATGATAAAAATGCTTTTGAAGCAACAGCAGCAAGCAAACCTTGATTCTGGCCAGTGCGAGTCATGCTTCAGTCAGCATCAGAATCAAAGGAGTTACAAAGCAGATTCCAGGCCTCTAAGCACCAATGTCCCCATCAGGCAAGACCATGTGGAGTCAAGAACTTTCATTTTTAATAGTTTCCAGGGGGACACTGATGCTGCTGATCCGTGGACCATGTTTTGAGTAGTACTGATTTAGGGGTGACCTGGGAAGTATAGTATGTGTTAACAATTTAAATTATGTTTTTCAGAAAAATAATTTCAACTGCACCAGAAGAGCTCAGTGCCCAGAAACCAATATCAGTTCTATACAGATACAAGGTGACGCTGATTATTTCATCAACCATCTTGGAGTTCCCAGCATGCAGTTTGCTTATGAGGACATCAAAACATTAGAGGTGATTGTTCCTAAAAATGCAAAACACACACACACAATATAGCAGACCTACAGAATTTGATTTTATCCTGGCTATTCAATTTTCATAGCAAATAGGTCACTATAGAAAAGCGGCTTCATTTAGAGAGTTATTCTTGTTTCTCAGTGGCTTTGTAATAGTATTTGAAAACATCAGCTCTTTTCAATAGTGTTGAATTCAATTGAAAAAGATTTATATTGTCACTCACATTTTCACACGGTGCTCTGCAACAAGAAATGTGCAGTAGTTGGATTAACATCAAAACATAATTGTAATCTTCAGTGTTCACAGAAACGGATGACATGTGCAATAGATTCTCCTCTCCTTGCTCAAGGGAAAGTGCATTTCATGTTCTGTATGTTAATGTGAGTCTTGTGGATCAGCTACCCAAAGTTAGTCAATAGTCTGCCTGCTTAAAAAAGATAGTATTTTTTTGTGATGATGGAAGGCTTTTTTTCCCCCAAAGAATATCACAAAAGCATGATTCTCCTTAATTAAGTCTTTATTCATCCATCTTTTGGACTTCAGTCCTTTTAATCTTTCTCAGAATTATGTTTTAGGAAACTGTTTTTCTGTGGAGCTAAACCTGTTGGGACATTTTACCTTCATTTACAAATTATTTATGCATTATTGGGAGCATTTGAAAACCTCTAGGGTGACATTCGTGAGGTAATTATTACATTAACAAAATAATGGCTAGAAAGTACAGTGAAACATGCCTTGCTCTTCAAATATAGATCTTCCTAAAAAGGGGTTCTTAAATTATGTTTGTATAGGCTCAACTTCAGCTATGCGAGGTAATGTTTAATAGCTTCGAGTGATATTTAGCTTTATGTTTCTCTGCCGCCACCCAGAAAATGTTAGAATTCTTATTTAGTATATGTCTAATTCATCTCGGTTTAGTTTTTAAGCCAAGAATTTAGAGAAGCAGAATAGCCTTCTCTATAGCCTTGGAAATGAGACGGAAGCCCTGACTCTGACACTTACTAGACAAATTATTTAACATCTTTCAGAATGATTTTACAAATGAAGTACTTTGGTATATTTGTGGAGTCTACTTTACAGAGCTGTGGGGAGGATTAAATGAGACTCTGCATATAGAGGGTTTTAGCTAACCAGATTGCAAGACCCCATCATTGTAGTTATTGCAATTAGTATTGTCTGATTGTAAGCACAACATATTCATAGGATAATTTCTAAGCCGTTTAGATACAGACACATCAGTAGAAGGGAAGATTTTGTTAACTATTGAGAAAAACGAGTTGATCAGGCGAAGAGGTAGAATTTGGTGGGAATCAGCCGGAGGATCTGAGGTGTTAATAGGGAGAAGATATTGAAATGAGAACCAGTGAAGTTCTAAGAAGAGCTGCATTATTCTAAGGATAAAGTCTGTCTAATAGAACAGGTACAGTCTGAAGGAGCCAATCAGTTTTTCAAATGATGCCCAGAATATCTAACTACCACCATAATAATTGTTTTTATTATTTGTCTCCAAAAAGTAATTAAAATAGAGTCTCCTATGCTTTGTAACAAATGACCCTGTTGGTATTGCTTTAGTGGAAGAATTTTTTAAATGGATTTGTCCCTTACAAAATGTGAATGCTTGAGATGAGATAATTTTGTATGAACTCTCTGAGTAACAGAGTAACCTTTCCTTTCTGTGTTAACCTATAATAGATACTGGTATACAGCTATTAAGGGGAATTATAAATATTAAAAAAGACCTTATGCATGATGTAAAAAATATTTATCCTGTGTCAACTCGTAAAGCAGGTAAGGAAATTAGAGCTTTTTTATGAACTTGTAATTACAAATATATATATAGAAAATAGCTTGGTGGATTTGAAATTAGGAGCCCTGAAATTTTAAATCCCTGTGTGTTCAATAGTACAATTACATTGGGTTCTTGGCCTCTGCTTTTGAAAATCTGTATCTTATTAAAAACAATAAGGCCAGGTGAGATGGTTCATGCCTGTAGTCCCAGCACTTTAGAAAGCCGAGACAGGCAGATTGCTTGCACTCAGAAGTGTGATACCAGCCTGTGCAACACAGTGAAACCTTGATTCAACAAAATAATACAAAAAAATACAAAAAATTAGGTGGCATGTTTGCAGGCACCTATTGTCCCAGCTACTAGGGGGGTGGAAGGGGCTGCGATGGGAGTATCGCTGGAACCCTGGAGGTGGAGGTTGCTGTGAGTTAATATCACACCACTGCACTTCAGCCAGGGAGACAGAGTGAGACACTGTCTCAGATAAAACAAAAACGAAAAAAACAAAAAACCATAATATCTACCATTTATTGCATATTTACCACTCATTGAGTGCTTGCCATGCTATGCATTTTATACCTCTTATATAATTTATTATTAAAATGTCTCCATAAATTAGCTTTTATTATTAATTCTATTCATGCTGAGAATGAAATAGAATTTAAAGGCCACTAGCTTATGCAAGGTCATAAGGATAATAAATGGCCAAGACAGAGGTTGATCTAAGATATGTTTGACAGTAAGTCTATGTTCTCGACTATTGTATCAAAGATGGCAAATTGGAAGGCCAAGGGCAAGAGATAGTCTATCAATATATTTTGTTATTGAAACATTGAATTTCTGGAAACACTGTATACTTTTCCTCATGGAAACAGTCAACTAAATGGACACTGCTCAGTAGCTTGCCATGTTGTTCATCCAAGAGTTAAGAAGAATATTTATTTCAACACCTGTTTTTATCAAAGATCAGAAGATGAATACTCAAGAGGGCCACATGTTTCACCAGACTTGTGTCATTTACAGTATCTGTGTGGCCCCTATAGGGATAGAGCTCATTCAGTAAAAAAAGTTACGGTAAGTAATTTTATGGCTGCTTCTACTTTCAGAGTGGTATACTATAAGAGCAATAATTTTATGATTATATCCATGGTTTTAAATAAATTACCCATTTGAAGCTGATTTGGATGACTATAATGCAAACCTTAGAATTACTATCAATATATATGTTCTTTGTCCAGTAAGATTGATCATAGATCTATTATATTCAATTTCAAAAACTGAATCATGATAATACAGGAAAAATTGAACTGTGGGAAAATAATCCAGTGTAACAAAGACCACTTTTTACATGGACATGTTAATAAAACATGACATTTTGTAATATCTGTCCCCAATATTTCAAGTTCTTCCACATTCCCAACAATGGCTTTTACCTGTAGTTTCTCTGGATGCAAATATATTGCATAAAATTATTTAAAACCCCTTTGATTTTAAGCTTTTCTTGGCATCTATACTCTAATTTTCTAATAATTATATTTTACAAATGCATCACAATCTATGGATTTGCCAAATGTGAGAATGATTCCTTGTCATAAAATTGTGCCCTGTTAATTGTAACATCTCTTGTTGTAAGCTTCATTTAAATAAGATTTTAGATTTATAAACACCATTGCACCTGTTGGGAGAAGCATTCTGTACAGATTGAATACAATGCAGAGATTGTTGAAAAGGAAAAGGAAAGACAAATGCTTTCTGATTAAGAGCACAATATATATGACAGTCTGGTGGTCCAAGGAACATTTCTTCTGTCACTTAACAGCTGTTTTACATTTTTGTTTCAGATCAGTATATTTATTCTCTACAGGGCATGCCAGAGGGTCTATCTTAGTATATCAAAAGATCAATCCCTATCCTAGCAAGCTTCATACCACAAATTGAAACTGATTCCTCACTCTGTTTAACCTTATTTTTTTGCTCTTCTGCTGGAAATATTCTATTTTAAACCCAATTTACCTCTATAATAGAGCATTTAACATTTAGATAATAATGAGATAAAAGAGTATTATAGCTTTTATATAGCAGGAGTCATGGCCTAATTGTTTCAATATCATATAATAGCCCAGCGACAGAAATTCAAGTAGCCTAGGTGTTTTGAAACTCTTACTAATTTTTTAAAAGCTAGATAACTTTGATACCAATTCTAATTCTTAAACCAGTATACAGCACCATGTAATTATGCATGTGTGTGTGTGTGTGTGTGTAAACTTTAACACTGAGGTCATTCTATGAGATAAAAGTAATAAAAGTAGTTCATTTGTGCGAATATAATACAGATACAATTTGAGAATACGTACATACACGTTTGAACAGTGTAACTAAGTTTACATGCTGATTCTTCATGTTTTATTCTAAGTAGAAGAATTTGTTACTTAAATTAGAGATCAGTCCTTCATTACATTTTCTATTTGGAACTTAGTCATGGCCAATGTGAGGTTAATGGATTAAAAATAGTTCCAAAGTCCATTAAAAGTTCTTAATTTAAGGAATAAAAATAGTTATATTTAACTATGTATAAGTGCTACTGATGTTTTGAAGTATCTGGTGAAATTTGTTTCACTTGAGTAGCTACAAAAGTTATGTAAAAGTCACTTAAGAATAAGATTTTACCTTTTCTACTTCAAAGTGTGCCAACTGAAAACAAGATGAAAAGGAATTCACTGGTGTTCTCTCTAGCTCATTACCTTTCTTTGTAACTTATTTCTTTTAAAGTTCTTACAATATGGTATGTAGATATATGCTATCATTATTTTCAAATCAAACTTGCTTCATTTAGTGCTGGTGTTCTCACACATTTTGGTCTAAAAATCCATTTACCCTCAAAAGTACCAAAGATTCCTCAAAACAGAGGTTTGCTTATGTTGTATCTGCAAAGTAAAAACTAAAAGTGAGAAAAATGTATAATATTTATTTTAAAATTATTTAATAATATCAATAACTAAATTAGTATTACATTATTTTAATTATAAATATAAATCTAATATAGACTAATGAAAATAACTTATTTTATTACAAAGTATTAACGAAGATAAAAATATAAATGAGAAGAGTGACGTTATTTTACAGCTTCAAAAATCTTTTAAAAAATCACTGAATAGAAGACAACTGGATTTTCTTACCTGTTTCTGCATTATCTTTTGTCATATGTTGTTTTAGTGTAAAAGTATGAAGAAAAATCTGGTCCAATATTTTATTCATATAATGACAAGTATTTTTCTTGGGAGCTTCACTGAAACTTAACAAGTGTTAGTTTCTTAAAAGTTAATATCAATGTAGAATCTGAATCCATCTTAAGGAATTTTTTTGTACTCCACACACTTGTGAATATACAGTGAAAATGAGAGTGGAAACGGCATATAATGTTACTAGCATTATGAAAATAGTTTTGATCTCCTGATTCTTGAAGGTCTCTCTGGTCCATAGAGGAACGCTTATTTGAGGAAATGGACTTGGTTAGACCAGTTTGCTTTATTTTTAGTAATATCTTATTCTAAGATTTGAGCTGTGATTCCGTATAAAACTGTGTCTTTTCTGGGCATCTTTGAGTATTGCTATGCCATTCACCTGATAAACAGCATGAAATAGAGAATAAAACACTCTCATAAACTGTGGATCTACAAAGAATTCTGCTTCTTAGAGGCATTTCTTTAGAAGAGAAGGTTAAACCCCAATCAACAAATCAACAGTTATAGAGCAGACTTGAAAACCTTGATTGTACAGTATATGAAACACCTGTCACAAAGGAAGTGCTGTTCAAGTTACTGTATCCTTCCAAGAGCCTGAGGAATAAACACAGGAAGTTGAAATATGAGACAAATACTAAAAAACAAAGAATGGACATACACTTAAAACTCAAATGGATAATTTAAAAGATCATACTTCAAATTGCCTGATATTTTGAAATGACTGTATGGAGAACAGATTTCCCTTAGCAGCTGTCCTTGCTTAGAATTCTCAATAAGAATATTTATTCTAAATGACTATCATCTTTGAATCAAAATATATAGCATATACATTATATTTTGATTCTAATGCTGTTTTCAGTGATTATCTTGTGATCATCCTCGTTATGATGGAGCTAGTTTTCTAATAAAGATTTTTAAAAATAATTTCAATAATAATAATTGGAGAATGGGTTAAGTCAAGTTGAGACCATAGGGAAACTTGAACATGCTTTATTAACTGTTAACAGATATTTGTTATTTAGCCATCAGTTATTAAGCATTTGCTATGATTCAGGCACTGTGTTAGAAACACAAAGATAAATAAAACATGCGCCTGTTTCCCTAAAAGTGGTCACAGTCTAGATTCAACCTCAGACATATAAACAATGAAATAAAGTAAGTACAATAGATGTTCTCATCATTGACTTCCATTTAACCATCTTGCAGAACTAATTGACAATTTCCACTTTCTTTTTAAACATAATGGCCAACAATCAAATATTTTTGAAGCTCATGATAGTAAGACTTTTTCTCAAGTTTTGCACACTTGTGTTCTCTCAGGTTCAGTGATATGCTGGCCTGGAGTCAACTATATTCTCAAATCTATACACATGCTACTCCACTTACAATGGGGTTACGGCCCAATAAGCCTATCAAATGTTGACAATTTCATGTCTAAATGCATTTAATACACCCAATCTACCAAATATATTACCTTAGCCTAGCCTATCCTCAGAACGCTTTCGGTACAGTAGTCAATACATTACATTATATAAAACAGTCTTTGTGACACATTATTGAGCCCAGCATCAAGAGAGTGTCGTGTTGCATATCACTAGTCCATAAAAAAAGATCAAAATTGTATGGTTCCTACTCAATATTTACCACTCTCACACCATCATAAAGTAGAAAAATTGTTAAGTCAAACCATCATAAGTTGGAGACTATCTGTGTATGCCCTCCACAAATGCACTGGTTCCTCATGATTAGGCAATTTAATATTTATATAAGCTTGTGAATCATGAGTCTGAAAAGCAAAACTGCTAAGATACCTATATTTATGACAGTCTGAAGGAATGAGCTGCAGATAAAAATTCTGATGTGTGAGGAAATTGATAGTAATATGGATGCATTCTGAAATCCGTTTACTTCACGATGTTTTTTTTTTTTTTTTTTTTAGACGGAGTTTCGCTCTTGTTACCCAGGCTGGAGTGCAATGGCGCGATCTCGGCTCACCGCAACCTCCGCCTCCTGGGTTCAGGCAATTCTCCTGCCTCAGTCTCCTGAGTAGCTGCGATTACAGGCACGCGCCACCATGCCCAGCTAATTTCTTGTATTTTTAGTAGAGAAGGGGTTTCACCTTGCTGACCAGGATGATCTTGATCTCTTGACCTCGTGATCCACCCGCCTTAGCCTCCCAAAGTGCTGGGATTACAGGCGTGAGCCACCGCGCCCGGCCAACTTCACGAGTATTTTTAAAGGTTTTATTTTAAACAAAATGCAGTAATGCAGATAATGTACAGGGAAAGAAAGACATAATAGGATTTTTTTAACAAGCCAATGTTCAGATAAAATGCCTTGGCTTTACTTCAAAATATTGGTCGATAACTATGCACTCACAGGTTTTTAATTAAAAGACAAGATTTTACTTAATTTGGTTTCTATTTTTATTTGTTTATTTAGAGACAGAGTTTCACTCTTGTTGCCCAGTGTGGAGTGCAATGGTGCAGTATGGGATCACCACAACCTCCGCCTTCCAGATTCAAGTGATTCTCTTGCCTCAGCCTCCCGAGTAGCTGGGATTATAGGCATGCACCACCATGCCTGGCTAATAGTTGTATTTTTAGTAGAGACAGGGTTTCTCCATGTTGGTCAGGCTGATCCCGAACGCCTGACCTCAGGTGATCCACCAGCCTCAGTCTCCCAAAGTGCTGGGATTACAGGCATGAGCCGCCATGCCCGGCCAATTTGGTTTCTTTTTAAAAATCTGATTATTTATGTGTACTAGCTTCTAACTAACCTGTCAACCAGTGGAACAAAGCATATTGGCCAAGCAGACTTCCAACGTACAGTGAAATGATAAAGGGAAGGAAAATTATGTTTAACAAACACTCATATGCTGTTTGTGCCAGGCATTGTTCTATTCTAAGTCTTTCATACATGTTAACTCACTTAATTATTGTAGTTATAAAGTTATAACTAGCACCTATGTGGAAGGTATTATTGTTATTACTTTTTAATTTTTTTGCCATGGAGTTTGGCTCTGTCACCAAAGCTGGAGTGCATTGGTGCAATCTCAGCTCATTGCAGCTTCCACCTCCCAGTTTCAAGTGATTTTCCTGCCTCAGTCTCCTGAGTAGATGAGATTACAGGCATGCACCATCCTGCTTAATTTTTGTATTCTTAGTAAAGCCAGGGTTTCACCATGTTGCCCAAGCTGGTCTGGAACTCCTGACCTCAGGTAGTCCACCCTCCTCAGCCTCCCAAAGTGCCAGGATTACAGTGGTGAGCCACTGCACCCAACCTACTGCTACCACTATTATTAAAGATGAGGAAACTGAGCACAAAGAAGTTAAGAAAACTGGCCAAGATCACTCATCTATTAAACAATAGATAGAATCAAGATTCCAGCTCAACATTCTATCACCAGATTTCTGGACTCTTTTCTCTACATTTATGCTATTTCTCAAGGTTTTCTAGATAAAATGATGTACAGTCATGTGTCTCTAATAATGGAAATATGTGATATTGTGTAAACATCATGGAGTGTACTTACACAAAACTAGATGGAATGGCCTCCTGCACACCTAGGCTGTATGGCATAGCTTATTCATCCTAGGCCACAAACCTGCACAGCATGAGACTGTATTGCATACTATAGACAATTATAATGCAATGGTATTTGTGAATCTAAACCTATTTAAAAAAACAGTGAAGTACAATATAAAAGATACCAAGTGGTACACATGTATAGGGCACTTACTATGCATTCATGGAGCTTGCAGGACGGGAAGTTTCTCTGGGTGAGTGAGTGGTGAGTGAATGTGAAGGCCTTGGACATTTCTGTACTGTATTAAAGACTTAATTAACACTATACACATAGGCTACACTAAATTTATTTTTTACATTTTTCTTCAGCAATAAATAACCTTAGCTTACTTTAACTTTTTTACTTTGTAAACTTTTTTCACTTTTTGACCCTTTTGTAATAACATTTAGCTTAAAACACAACCCATTGGACAGATGTACAAAATATTTTTTCTTGATATTCTATAAGCTTTTTTTCTCTTTTACAAACTTTTTATTTATTTATTTATTTATTTATTTATTTATTTTTTTATCTATTTATTTATTTATTTGCTTTTAAAACTTTTTTGTTAAAAACTAAGACACAAACACACACACTAGCCTAGGTCTCCACAGTGTAAGGATCTTCATAACCTCACTCGGTGACAGGAACTTTTCAGTTCCATTGTACCCTTATGAGGCTACCATGGCATATGCCACCTATCATTGACCAAAATGTTATGTAGCACATGACTGGATTTCTACAATGTTTTTTATCTTCCACTAGATTCATAGTGCAATATAAAGCAACCATACTTAATTCTTATTTTTCTATACAAAGGTCCTAAATGTTTTAGCTTTGGCCATTTTCAAAGTTAAGCAACAGCTGTAAATGGGCAATACTTCTTAGCTGAGTTGAAAATAAACCCAATTTATAAATAGTGATAAGAACTAATGTTAATGTTTCCTTATAGTAGTTTGTTTATTATTTTACAAAACAGAGTCTATAGTTAGATTGTATGCATGCCAATGTTTACATTTCCAAAAATACAAGTGGAATGAATTAAAAGCATTATAGGAAAAATATGATCAAATCAACCTACTGTAAACATGAGTATTTAGTTTCCTAAATTAAAAATATATATATATATATATATATATATATATATATATATATATATATTGCTGGGCTCGGTGGCTCACGGCCATAATCCTAGCACTTTGGGAGGCCGAGGTGGGTGGATCACCTCAGGTCAGGAGTTCAAGACCAGCCTGGCCATCATGGAGAAACCCCATCATTTAAAAAAAAAAAAAGATATGATGATGATTTTTCTTGTCTCTTCATTCCTTGGTAATTGTTCATGCAATGTGAAGGCTAGTTGCTTTTGTGCTGTATTTTCTCTATCCCTTGTTTCCTAATTTTATTTCCAAGTTAATTTTGGCATATGTGGAGGTGAACAAGTTCTTCTCTTCTAATTTCAATGACAATGGCACATTTCTTTGAGTAGAATATTTTTAGATTTAAAAATATTTTGGAAACTAATTTAGATGATTTTTTAAAATTTAGAATTAAAATGTTAAGAGCCATTTTGATACCCATATGCTTTAGGAATTGGATTATCTGGAGCTCAGATACTGTGGATGATGACTATGGCCACGAATGAACTTCCTTCCCTATTATTGAATCCCTACAACTTCATCTTATTTTATTTCCATCTGGAATGGCAGGTTTCTATACCTGTTTCACAGTTTACATACACAGAAACTTACCTTGTTTTTATTTTTTAAATAAGCAAATGTTTCTGTACAGACTACAAAGAAAGACACAGTAGCCTTGATGTCTCATAAATGTTAAAAAATTTAAAAAAATAGATTGAGGCCAAGGCTACTTGGCTTATAAAGATCACTATTTCTTCTTCATAAAAGTTTTGGCTTTTACATTAGTCTCAAGAGGGCTACAGTTGTGTTCAGTATCCTTTCATGGTGCTTCTGTTCCTGTGACTTTAAATGAATGGAAATAATGCTGAAGAGAACAAAGTGTTTACCAGGATTTTGATTTCTACAGTCTCTTGTCAATAGCTGTAGCCTTGAAATTACTCTTGTCTAATATTCTGCTATCACTGAAGAACATTTTAATTCTAAAAAGTGCAATGTTTAGGTGGTACTGAGAGGTGAACAGAAGTAGGAAAAAATAAACTGTATCTTTATGTACAAGGTCATTTTCCATTTCCTAAATCAGAATTTTATTGCTTAATATTTATTCACGATGATTCTTACTAAAGCATTAAAAATTTTACATTTGCTGCATGCTTACAAATAATTTCTAATTAATGACTCTGGTATGTATAATTAATTCAACCATAATTCATAAAAGAAATTTTGGGTAAATGCTGCTGGGGTCTATGTTTAGAAATAATGAAATTGGATTAGGATATTGCCCATCGCAAAACACAGGGTTAAATTTAGGGTGCTTTGTCTCCCAGTACTAGGCAAACTCCCCAGGTTAGGAATACAAACCCCATTGACTATCATTGGTTTGAAGACTTCCACCATTTCAGGGATGATTTTGGACAATCCAGGTGATTAAAGTAAGATCAGAGGCATCTTTGGTGAGAGGATGGTCCCAAGAGTAGTGGGTCCAGAATGTGAATGGTCCTGACTCCTTTTGATGAAGTGATTGACACCAATGACACTCATTGATTCATTCATTTTTAGAGTAGCATTGATCATGGATCCCAAATATTTTCATTCATTACTCTATAGTAAAAGGAAATAAAAGCCTAGAGAGATTTATTCAATTGACTGAAAGTGTTAAAAAGAGTTAACTGCAGACTCAGTTCTCGCTGCTCGCAGTGCTTCTATCTGTAGCTGCTCTCTTCTAAACTCCTGTATGTTTCATTCTTTCTCTTGCTGCTTTTTTCACCCATGCAGTTCAAACTCATATTGTTAAAGGGTCAACTGTATTTTAAATTTTCCAGTTGACTCTGAAATGTAGTCTATGTCAGCCAATTAAACTTTATGTTTTATATTTGCCCAGAAGTGTAGCCATAGCCTGGGCTTCTCCTAAATTTTCAGGTGAACATGAGGCAGTGGTAGCAATGAAAGCATATGTACCATATGGCAAATTACTGAATATTTAAATGTTACTAATCTAACTAAAAAACTGTTAAATAAACTTTTGTCTTCCTAATTTGAAAAAATCCTATTTAACATGATTGGGAAGGATGGGTGTAAATTGAATGTTCTTAGACTCCCGAGAATCTCATGTCCAAAAGAGGAAGTTCTAGTCCCCAAGTCCCTGATTAGTGATTGCTGACCTATTCTTCCTTTTTTTTTTTTTTTTTTTTTTTTGAGACGGAGTTTCGCTCATTACCCAGGCTGGAGTGCCATGGCGCTATCTCGGCTCACCACAACCTCCGCCTCCTGGGTTCAGGCAATTCTCCTGCCTCAGCCTCCCAAGTAGCTGGGATTACAGGCACGCGCCACCATGCCCAGCTAATTTTTTTTTTTTGTATCTTTAGTAGAGACAGGGTTTCACCATTTCGACCAGGATGGTCTCGATCTCTTGTTCTTGTGATCCACCCGCCTTGGCCTCTGGCTGAGGGAAGCAGGTTGGAATTGGGGTTGTGGGGACCACGCTGGGCAGCTCCTCAAGGTGACCTATTCTTCCTTTGCTGTCTACGTTGACTCTGTCTCATACCATGAGAGACCTTGTGTATATGTATGTGGACACCTCAGTCTACATTTTTAAGCACGATTTATAATTCACACAAATAGTTGCTCCTCATCCACTTCCTTGGCTTTGTGTTACACTGTAGAGAGACAGACCTACATGTGATAGACCTAAAGATGATAGACCTGGAGAAGAGGGCTACCCAATCCCTAGAAGCAGATATAGGGCCATTTGGGCAGGGAATTCTGAGATTCTAGAACTCAGAGTAACTAGAACTTCATCTAAAAGGGGAATTGTGGACTCTGTACACATCTATGTTGATTTAAGTTTGAAAAACTTTGGAGTAAAAAAAAAATGCCTTGACTGTACAACTCAAACTTCGTGTGTGCCAAAAGACAGTAAGTCGTGGTGTAAGTAAAGTATGTGTATGCTTGAATAAACCTGACCCAGATGTGTTAAGCTTGTTATCTAAGATTTGTCCCTCAGAAATCTGGACACCTGAAACAACTATTATAAAGTCATTGACGATCTCAATTAGGTTGTGGTCTAAACTGGGTTTTAAAAGGTGGAGCTGTTCAATGGTTCTGACCTGACCCTTTGAGGTACTCAATACAGCAAATAATTCCCAGGATATGTTTGAAAATAGGTATCAAAATACAGTATCATAGGGGCACAAAAAGAAGTAAGAAGTTGTCTCAAAGTGTGGAATCTTCCATTAAGGAAACAGTATCTGGGAGATGTAATTGTAAACAATAGTTCATTTTAGGAGAGTTTCTAAGCAAAGAAATGCGTAATCAAACTTGATCAAAGTATAGGCAAGCTCCAAATGCTAACTAACTGTTGTCAACTCCAGTTTAAAGATTATGGCCGGCCGGGCGCGGTGGCTCAAGCCTGTAATCCCAGCACTTTGGGAGGCCGAGACGGGTGGAGCACGAGGTCAAGAGATCGAGACCATTCTGGACAACATGGTGAAACCCCGTCTCTACTAAAAATACAAAAAATTAGCTGGGCACGGTGGCGCATGCCTGTAATCCCAGCTACTCGGGAGGCTGAGGCAGGAGAATTGCCTGAACCCAGGAGGCGGAGGTTGCAGTGAGCCGAGATCGCGCCATTGCACTCCAGCCTGGGTGAAAAGAGCGAAACTCAGTCTCAAAAAAAAAAAAGTTTATGGCCACATACTACTGTGAAAAGATGGTGGAATGGTGTGTGTTACAACCCCTAATTGGTGTGTGTATGCATGTCAACATATTTTAAGCAAAGAAACATCTTTGGATATTTTTTGACAGAGGATCATTAGAATTGATGAGTTTGAATCTTAATGAGAAAAATGTAAATTCTAAATTAAACAATAGAAACAAAGAAGGGAGTGTTGATTAAGAATTTAATCTGAATTTGTTCAAGTTTCTGTTGTTCTACTAGTAGCCATAGTACTTTAGTTTATGTCTTGCAGACAGAACACTGCTATGTAGCATAATATAAAGAAAATATTATTCCAGAAAGTTAAATAATACCACTGTTTGCTTGAAACATTGTTACTTGTAATTTTATGTTTGTTAAATAAATGTATGAATCAAAGTATGGATATAATTTTTATTACCATTTTGATTATAGCTACTATGTGCTCACAAAGGTTAATTCCCTCCTTTCCGTCCTTATTTTCTTCCTTATTTCCTTCCCTCCTTTCCTTTCTTCCTTTCTTTCTTTCTTTTCTAAAATTTCAATTTTTTATTAAAATTTTATCATTGGGTATATATACATATATAGAATTCCTATTTATCTACCTAAAATTATATTAATACAGGTTTTCATATTATTTAAAAACATGTAAACAGATCATTGCATAGTTATATCATAATTGATATAACTATTAAATGCAGTTGGATAATAAGTTTGCCTGCATTGTTTTGTTATTATAAGAAACCTTTTGTTGAGCATTTTTAGAAGTGACATTTGTTTCTCTCTCAAGTTCTTCTAGGATAAATTTCTAAGCATAAAGTTTGGACCAAAGTTTAAATATTTAAGCCCCTTGAAGAAATTGAAATTTAAAAAAAACCTCAATGATGGTGGTACCTTTAAAAACCTTTATGGCAGATCACTGGCATGCCATTTAAAGTCACCTTCCTGAGAATGTGCTTTAAAAATGTATATTTACCAATTCTTTGTTATAATTGATTTTTTCCTATGTTACTATAATCAATATTAATTGATTGACCTGCTGAATTTTTTCAGAAAGAATAGTCGATATAGTGACTGTATCTGGAAATAAATTTAGTCACATAGATCAAGATATTTGAATCTTTTTTTAGATGTAAGAGCAGAAATACTATGGTATAGAGGTTAATTTGAGGACTTACGACAAGACATTATAAATTTGTAATTAACTTAATAATCAGTACCAGGATGACATTTATAAAGGAATCTATGTTCAAAGTTAGCAAGGTATGAATCTATCTGCAGATGAACATACTCAGATTTTGAAGGCTGAACTTCAAGAATCTTTGAAACGAAGTGTTGAAGCTAGGAAATAGAAATCGCATGAGGACCAGGTTGACAGGTGCCAGGGATTGGCTTATGAAAGTCTCACTATATTGTTTCATACTACTACAAGGACATAGTGTATAGAACTCCTTCAACAAGGTTATAGTAGTTTCTAAAAGGGTAGGAGAGAGGGTAAAATGACAATAATTAGAGTTAAAAGTGTGCATAAATCAGGGTTTAATGATTTCAAGGACAAAATTTAAAAATTACAGGTATTTGCTTTCAGTGCTGAATAAAGGTATATGTGTATGCTTAGGGATGAAGAGGGGTAAGAATTATTAAGAGGCCCAGGGCATGATTAATGTTCCTGTCTAGTGGGCATGCCACCCCTTCAAAATAGCTTGTACTGTTTCTACACTATGATTAACCTGTAAGGCAACAGAAAAATAGACTCATACCGCAGTGCACTCTATCATTCCCTGATATTTTTTAGGAGGTGTCATAGGAAAAAATGACACTTCAACTTGTGTAGGTGGGTGGATGTGGTTAGTGTGAAATTGGAAGGTATAGAGTGCTGAATATAAATGCTATTTATGATACCTCTATTTTGTCTGTTTTGTTATTGATTTTTTTTCTGTTTTCATACATAAAGCATTTTTCTCAATATGAAGAATGAAATGCAAATTAAACAGAATATTTAACTCTGATGCTAAAAGAGATATAAGACACATAGGCTTACAACTTTCTTAAAATCATTTGTTAAATTAGTTTATATTTCTGAAAAATATCCCAAAGAGGGGAAAAATGGAAAGGAACGAATATGGTTTGGTAACAGAAAATAATTTAGTTTTTTTTATTTCTTAGAAATGTTAATAATCATCCCAATTAGGTTTAATTGAGCACAAACTCTGTGCAGAACACTATGCTATGCATGAAGAATAATAAAGCTAAGATATCATCCATGTTGCTCAAGGGATTTATAATCTCTAGAGCATCTAGGCATGAGTATAAACAAATGAATGACAGTAAAAGTAAGATGAGGTTCTGTGCCAAGCGATTTCCATAGACACGAAGGGTACCTGAGCCATAAAAAAGACAGTGACTGATCTAAAATTTTAATTATTTTTATTTTCCTTGAAACATCTATATGCATATATGCATGTGTGTGGGTATGTGTTTGTATATATTTATGTATGAAAATGTTTTATATAAATATAACGTTGTCATAGATTCTTGGACAACTTTTTGCAATACAGATACACCCACCATAGATGAAGTAAATCTCCAGGGGAATATAGTGGAAAAATAAAATCTGAGTCTGTAGCTATCAAATGATAAATCAGAGAGATAGTAGTTTCAGCAGAGAGCAGGTCTTGCAAGTCTGCAAACCATTGTACTTCTCTGTAGCTCAAAGTGACAGCACTTTTAAATGCTATTCTTTCATAGTAACGTTCAGGGTCAGTTTCTAAAATCACCCATTGATTGGCCATCCATAGAATTCATTTATAGAAGTGTCTGGGTAGAATAATATCTTTTTTAATCCAGAATCCAGACTTCTGGAAACACTACCTATGCAGGATATAGCTATAATTCCATTCATCCAAGTACTAAGCAATACTTTTGAAATCGTCATTGACTGTTCCGTTCCTCACAACCTGGTCAATCTTTTCTTTTCTTTCTTTTTGTCAGTCACTCTGTTGCTGAGTTCAATTATTTTTTCTTACAGTTTCCCTTATAGCTATCATGTAATCTCTAGTAATTGTTACCTAATTCAGGCAATGCATTATTTCTTCATGTCTAGAGTTTTGGTTTCTTACATGTGGACTTTTGTCACCCTTCATGACCACGTCATCCTATAAACTGCTTGGAGACTAACTTAAAAAGCTGTTTTGATTATATCATGTCTCCTCTTAATTTCCTTAGTTTCATACCTTTCCATGCTTTCACGGAACAATGCTTCTTTTAAAAATAATTAATTATAAGTTTCAGGTACAGTGCAGAATGTGCAGGTCTATTACACAAGTAAATGTGTGCCATGGTGGTTTGCTGCACCAATCAACCCATCACGTAGCTGTTAAGCTGGATATGCATCAGCTCTTTGTCCTGATGCTCTCCCTCCCCCTGCCCCACAACAGACCCCAGTGTGTGTTGCTCTCCTCCCTGTGTCCATGTGTTCTCATTGAACAATTCCTAATGATACCACAGATAACATAATATTTTCTTTTAACACAACTGTTTTTTTATCGTTCTCATAACATCTAAGAGGGTAATGCCTTGAAGTTGATTTTTTTATCTTAATATCAAATATGCAAATTAAACTAGAGATTTTGTAAGCATATTTCCATGATTCATTTTTGCCTAGAGTGTAGAACCATGAAACAAGACATTGAAGCAGACTAATTCCTAATTAAACAGTGTATCAGTTTCTTGGTGTTTCCAAAGTACTGTAAACTGAGTGACTTAAACAACAGAAATGTATTGTCTCATCATACTGGAGACTAAAATTCCAAGATCAAGCTGTCAGTCGGTAGGATTGGTTCCTTCTGAGGGTGGCAAGCAGAAACAGTTCTGTGCTTCTCTTTTAGCTTTCGGTGGTTTGCTGGCAATGTTTAGCATTTCTTGGCTCATGGAGCATAATTCCAGTCTTCATACAACTTTTGAATGTTTCCCTTGTATCTGGTTTTGTGTCCAAATTTCTCCTGTTTATAAGGATGCAGTCATATTAGGGCCCATTCTCAAAAACCTACTGTTACTTATTTCTCTGCAAAAACCCTCTTTCCCAATAAGGTCACATTCACATGAATTGAGAATTAGGGCTTCAACCTCTTTTGAGGGGACACTATTCAACCTATAACAAAGAGTAAGATATCACTTTATGTGGACTGCAGATAATTTTTTTAAAATAAGTTTCTTACTTGATCATGTTGCTATTCTTTATTTTTAATTCCAACTTTTCTATACAGGGAGTATACATGTAAGATTGTTATATGGGCATATTGCACCACGCTGAGATTTAGGGTACAGATCCTGTCATCCAGGTAGTGAATATAATACCCAGTAGGCAGGTTTTCAACCTACACAGCCCTCCTTGTTCTCTCCGCCATAAATAGTCGGCACTATCTATCATTCCCATGTTTATATTCATGTTTTTATGAACAATGTTGAGCTCTCACCTATAAATGAGAACATGCAGTCTTTGTTTTTTTTTTTGTTCCTACATTAATTCACTTCGGATAATGGTCTCCAATTCTATCCATGTTCTTTCAAAGAACATGATTCAATTTTTTCTATGGCTTCATAGTATTCATTATATATATATATATATATATATATATATATATCAGTATTCATGATATCTATATATCAGTATTCATGATATCTATATATATAATCAGTATTCATGATATCTATATCTATCTATCTATCTATCTATCTATCTATCTATCTATATATATATATATATATAATGATATATATATATTCAGTCCAGTGTTGATAGATACCTAGGTTAATTCCATGCCTTGATTTACGTCTCTTTGCTATCACAAATACCACGCAAATACCATAGTGATGAACATATAAGTACATGTGTCTTTTTGGTAGAATAATTTATTTCCCCTTGAGTATATATACCCAGCAATGAGATTTCTGGGTCAAACGGTAGCTCTGTTTCTTTGAGAAATTGCCAAATGGCTTTCCACAGTGACCGAACTAATTTACATTTCCATCAACAGTATATAAACATTCCCTTTTGTCGGCATTTTTGCCAACATCTGTTGTTTTTTGCCTTTTTAGTAATAGCCATACTGACTGGTATGAAATGGCATCTCGTTGTGGGTTTGATTTGCATTTCTTTGATAAGTGATGCTAAGCATTTTTTCATGTTTTTTCACCACTTGTACGTATTCTTTTGAGAAGTGTCTGTTCATGTCCTTTGTCCATTTTTTTAATGGGGTTATTTGTTTTTTGCTTGCTTATTTGTTTAAATTTCTTATAGATTCTAAATATTAGACCTTTGTTGAATGCATAATATGAGAATATTTTCCCTTGTTCTGTAGGTTGTCTGTTTACTCTGTTAGAAGTTACTTTTCCTGTGCAGAAGCTTTTTAGTGTAATTAGGTCCCACATGTCAATTTTTGTTTGTTGTAATTACTGTAGACATAACCAAAAATTATTTGTCATGGCCATTGTCGAGAAGGATATTTCCTATGTTTTTGCATGGGATTTTTATAGCTTGAGGTCTGACATTGACACCATGAATCCATCTTAAGTAAATTTTTGTATATGGTGAAAAGTAGGAGTCCAGTATCATTTTTCTGCATATGAGTAGCCAGCATCATTAATTGAATAAGAAGTCCTTTCTCCATTGCTTGTTTTTGTTGGTGTTGCCAAAGATTAGATGGTTGTGGGTGTGTGGCTGTATTTCTGAGTTTTCTCTTCTGTTCCATTGGTCTGTATGTCTGTGTCTGTACTAGTATCATGCTTTTTTGATTACTGTAGCCTTGTAGTGTAGTTTGAAGTTGGATAAGAAAATAAGTCAGAATATCTTTCTTTACATGTTCTCACTCATGAGTAGGAGTTGAACAATGAAAACACACGGACACAGGGAGGGGACTATCACACACCAAGGCCTGTCAGAGGGTGGGGGGCTAGGGGAAGGATAGCAGGGGGTGGGGGGATAGGGGAAGGATAGTATTAGGATAAATACCTAATATAGATGATGGGGTGATGGATGCAGCAAACCACCATGGCACGTATGTAACAAACCTGCATGTTCTGCACATGTACCCCAGAACTTAAAATATAATAATAATAATAAAGAAAAACCCTAAATACTCCAGCAAAGGGCTGTTAGAACTGATAAACAAGGTTATCGGTTTAGCAATGTTTCAAGATACAAAATCAGTGTACCAAAATCAGTAGCATTTCTAAACACCAATAATGCCCAGGAGTCAAATCAAGAATATAATCCCATTTACAATAGCTACAAAGAAAATGAAAACCTAGGACTATGGCTACCCAAGGAGGTAAAAGATCTTCAGAAGGAGAACTACAAAACACTGTTGGAACAAATCAGAGACTACAGACATGAATGAAAAACATTTCATGCTCATGAATTGGAAGAATCTATATGGTTAGAATGGCCACACTGCCACAGTTTATAGATTCAACACTGTGCCTATGAAACTACCAATGTCATTTCTCAGAAAATTAGAAAAAACTATGCCAAAATTCATATGGAACCAAAGGAGAGCCTGAATGACCTGAGAAATCTTAAATTATTCTTCTATTCATGAAAGTTTTCATTAGAGACTGTAAATTACAAATAAAATATCTAAATTTTCCATTTATAAGTTCCTTTTAACATTTTAAATTATGGATTCGGAATACTTGATATTAAATTTCAATTCTGTTTTTTTTTTAATAACTTCAGCAGTTTGTGTTAAGGGGCCCTGATAAAATACTGAAGTATTTCCAAGTGACATGCTGTACATTTGTTTATGTTCCAGTTAGCTGAGTTCATTGGTCTGCATGATTATCTAATCACATTACTATACAATATTGCAAAGTAGAAGTCTGCATAAGCTTTCAATGATTGGTCATTGTAGAAAATAGAATCTTGATTTGCTATGGTTCCAGCTGGTGGTTTGCTTATAATAGTTTAGATTTAATCATGATCATTATAAACTAAACAAAGCTAAATTATACTATTTTAGAGAGAATTTTTATGTTATTTGCAACCATGGACTCTCATGAAGGCACGTTCTTATCCATTGTAGTGACAGGAATAGGCTATTATCACTATGACATTCTTTGAAGTTGACATTCTCTTTACCATGTGAAGAATTTAATTCTTAAAATTAGTGTTTCCTAACTTTGAATGATATTTATTTGCTATTCATTTTTTGAGCAAATCCAGATAGAGTTTTTTTCCCTTGTTGAGAAGTCTGCTATCCAGTAACATGGCAGGTATGTTGAGATTATTACTAATATTACCAATTTGTTTTGAGAAAATATTTTAGTGCACATTACCATAAAATATCCCTAGTTTTTAAATTATTTAT
Source organism: Leontopithecus rosalia (assembly GCA_028533165.1). NCBI lineage: Eukaryota > Metazoa > Chordata > Mammalia > Primates > Cebidae > Leontopithecus > Leontopithecus rosalia. The sequence goes on from CM052664.1 coordinate 65,424,136, forward strand.
TGGCAGATATAAATTCAGTATGCAATATTTTATGCTAGCTGTCCAGAATCTAGCTCTATATGGCTTACAGAACATTTATTTTTACCACCTAAGTAATAAAAGTTGTTTTCCATATCTTCAGTCAAACTTAACTACAGGCAAAAAGAAGTAGAAAAATTACCTGTCACATTATTCACAGGCCAGACCAAGATACTGTAATACCATGGCCCACTAAACTAATTTAGAAGAAAAAATGGAAAGAGGTTTTTAAAAGATGGCATTTATATGTAATATATGTAGAAGGGTTTAGGATTTTGACAGTTTGAGATTGTATCCTCTTTAGAGAGAATGCATAATGACTTTTATTTCTTCTGAAATATGCATAACTTCTTGAAGGTAACTTTCAACTCTCATTAGCACTTTTCAAAGCAAGTTTTCCATCTCTGTGAAAGCAGAGGGTACAACGTATCTGAAATTTGAATAGAGTGAATGTTTACTTAATAACAATTCAGTCATTTTTCCTCTTGTTTTTTAAAATATTTTGTTGCATTTTAGGTTTTGGGGTACATGTGAAGAACATGCAGGATTGTTGCATAGGTACATACATTGCAATGTGGTTTGCTGCCTTCCTCCCCATCACCTATATCTGGCATTTCTCTCTATGTTATCAACTCCCCACCCCCTGCTGTCCCTCCCCTACTTTCATTCCTTTAATTTGTGAAGGGGAAACCTGAATATGAATATAAAAAGTTGAGGTTTGTAGTTTTGTTGTTATATCTATGAAGTCTCAATAATCAATACCAGAAGACTACATCTAATTCTACCTAGAATGAGAGATGTGTTAAGATCTTTTAGTGGGAATGAATTTGTAAGAGTGTAGTTGTAAGAATCAAACTTCCTGGATTTAAATTCTAGTCTTGTTTCTTACTGGACTGTAACCTTTTATAAATAATTTAATGTCTTTAATCTTTAATCTCCTCATCTACAGAGTGAGAGTCATGATACCTGCCTCATGATTATGTTGAGAATTACATCAGGTTTTCTCAAATTGCAGGACTATTTGCATTTTCTGCCCAGTAATTCTTTGTCATATGGGCCTGCCCTGTGCTTTGAAGGAGATTTAGTAACATCATTTGCTTCTGCCCACTAAATGCCACTGTAGTGACCGTTCTCCCCAAGTTGTAACAACCAAAATGTCTCCAGATATTGCTAAATCCCCTCTCCCCTCAAAGGATAAAATTGGTCCCAGTTGAGAATTCTGAATTGCATGAATATCTACATCTATATTTATCTAGAATCAGAGTTTACACGGTTCCTGGCTTAATGCTCCAAAAACTTTAGCTATGATTATCTCATATAAAAATTAAGTTTTCTCTAAAGAGCTGTACTCTTAACATGAAGATTATTTTCTCCCTACATTTGTGCATGTGTATAGACATATTTTAGGATATATATATATATATATATAGAGAGAGAGAGAGAGAGAGAGATACATTATATTATCTATCTTCCAATTATTTTCTATGTAATGAGGGGCAGAGCAAAACAGATAAAACCATCAAAACTTGATAGTTTTCATGCTCTTTGCCACTAAATATTCTTTAAATCACCCAGACTTTGTAAAACAGTCTTGTCCTGCATGACTTTGGAATTCAGTTTATCTAATTCTTCTATGTGACCGCATAGGTAGGACACCTAGATAGGAAATTACATACAGTAGACTAACAGATTGTTATCTTTTATACAAAATCTTCCAGACTGTAGCTAGCAACGATTTTTCCTCTAACATCACAGTTGGGTTCAAAAAAATAGTCCTAAGATTTTGGTTTTTTTGTAAATGCTATTGATTCTTAAATGGAAAGGAGCATGTGAAAATATGAAAACTCATTCAGGAAATTCCATTTTATCAATGTGAATAATAACAACATCTTGATTTGTTTAGTTTTCTGTGTATTTCAAGGCCTTTTCCCCTTGTCTCCTATAATCACCAGAGCTCTGCTCTTTACTTAGGGATTATTAACACCATTTTATGGATGATAAGACTAAGACAGTCATATTAAGTGACAGGTGTGGGATAAATAAAACTCATATTGAAGTTTCCCCATTCTCATAAGCCTTCAAATGTTAAAGCACAACTCCAATGCAATAGCCAATTGCTATCCTGAGAAATAGAGACGATGTTCTCATACTCGGAGCATTTTCCATGTATTTACCTTCCTTTCCCAACATTTCAGGTTACTTCATCCTTCACGGTGCACTCAGGTGCATTCCATCTAATAGGCTTTGGTAATGCTTCTAGTACATTATTCTTCATGAATTGTGCTCTTAAAAATTCTCCTGGACACTCATTTTGTTGAGTTCTTAGTAGTAAGAGCACATGGATGTTGTTAAGGTTAATGACTCAATGTTTTACAAGTTTAAACACATTTGAAGTTAAATTGTTTGGATCCTTCTGTTATTGAACAATGTGAAGGCCTTGCCTGCAGGTGTTACTTAGTGCCTTGGAGGAAAACCTGTGTTACACTCTTAATGGTGTGGCCTCAGTGATCATAATAGATTAGCAAACCTAGCACTGCTCCAGCAATGATTCTGAAATGTGAACTATAAAAATTATTGCTAATGAATTTATACTGGCATACAGGTACTATAGGATAGCAATTATGAAGAATTTTATTGATCATGTGGTATATTCATTTGAAATCCTATCACATAGAAATCATTATTAATTCCATAGTCCCAGTTAAGTTACTGATAATCTCAGTTTTAGTCTCTTGGCCAAGGTTATTATAATTATAATGGCTAACATTTATAGAGTAATTACTATATAATGGGTATCATGTTAAAGATTTTATTATATATAAATTCATTTATTTCTTTGAAAATTTAAGTAGCCTTCATGGCCACATAAATATGAAGGATGAATCTGAATCCAGGAATCTGATTTTAGAGTGAGTTCTCAGCTTCCACCCTACGCTTTTCCTCTAGTGCATTTTAGAGATGTACCTCTAGTCAAGTCCCCCAAGTTCATCTTTCAACTCTTAAGTTATATTCTATTTGTGTTAACATTCAGGCTTCTTCATCCTCATTATGGTTTTTCTTTTCCCTTTGTTTTACTCGTGTGTGTGTGTGTGTGTGTGTGTGTGTGTGTGTGTGAATATACTCCTTATACACTCCTTTTCCAGTTAATCGAGGTAGAACATATATAGTGTTACTCAGTAACACATTTCCATAATAGCTCAGGCTTTCTTTGATGAAACTGGTACTTTATTATGATAACATTACCCATTACTATATGTACTAATCACCATTACTATAGAAACAGTTTAAGATAGTTGCCTTCATTTAACATCATGTGAATACTTGAAAGTAATATTTAGATTAAACATTGTTACCTAATTGTTTTATGAATTCAGATCTTAGGCCCCTATCAGCTGTGAGAGCAGGACAGTGTTATAGCCAACAGTTCCTAATATTTAAATTCAACAAAATAAATATCAGGTATATCATATATAATTTAAGATTTTAAAAGTGTAAAACAAACTGCACATAATTTTAAAGACATAGATCATTTATATGTATGCATACATATCTTTATATTAAAATATTCAATAAATATATTTGAATTTTATATTCAAATAAACTTGATAAATCATTACATATATCTCTCTAACATGCATATGTATATATTCCTCTCTCTATAAAAATCTCTCTATATACTTTTATCTGCTTAGTCTCAAGATGCTCTCTTTTAAATGTATGTACATATACATAATCTCAAATTTCTTAAGTTTCTGAAGAATCACATCTCATTGCATAGCAGATGTTTCCTCTTTTAAGGTATAAGCTATCAGTGAAAAGTATTAGATGAGCTCTTGGAGAGATATGGAAAACCTACATATGTTCGCTTTTGGAAGCTTAAAATGAACTAATATTTTTCTGAGCATTTTTCCTTACTGGTGTCTGTTCTTCATTTGCCTTTTGTCCCACAAATGTGTTTTAGTCTTAACCAAAGCTGAGCCAACTAACCAGAACATGTGGCATTGAATTATATTCTGTGGCAAATGGACCGTGTTTCATTTCAAAAGATTTGAACTTGAAATCACTCCCAACAATTTTAAAGCAAATGTCTTTCCTCCTGTCAACCATTGCCTAATTTAATCTTTCCATCTGCATTTCTAATTGCGATAAAGAAAAATCTGTGTTAACCAAAGAGGTTTTTCTCCTCTTAGGGAAGACAATTTTAGGCATATGGATAAATGAATGATAGCATTTTTATTTATGTCTTAAAATAACTTTTAATTATTTACATTTATTTTTTAGGTATCGAATGTTTACTTGGAAACACATTTTAATATTCTCATAAACATTTATATATCCTTTTACTTGTAGTGTCTTAACCTAATTAAAATGGAAATAATTAATTGCACCATATTATTTAATGTCAAAATTATTGTATGTGTATATTCAACATTATATTTAAATTGTTATTTCTATGCTTGACATAGTGAATGCATTTCACTAATGCTTCCTTATACCAAACAGTAAAATGATTTTTATTATTTGTGGCTCTATCATGTTGGACACAATATGAAGAATCCCACTTTATTTTGATAAAGTGATTGAATATAATGTATGTGTTCAGAAGCACAGGATATCTGGTGATTTGCGGCAAGTTACAAGTTCACGGCAATATACTGACATAAAGAGTGTCAGAAGCTGGCATTTTAGACTTTTTTTCTCTTAAAATACTTTGAGTAGATTGAACAAACTAAATGAATCATACTGTTTCCCATAGAGGTATTTATTGTTCTAGGTAAAAATTGAAGTCAGTTGACAAAATGGCTTGACATACACCCACGCAGTAGCTGACCCATGAATAAATAGAGGGTTTCATTCCAAACACATACATTTAATATCTTTCATAAATGCCAAATACCAAAACCAAATACCAGATTGTCAACTTTAATTACGTTATTTTTATAACATTTTTAGCCATAAACTGTACTTTCAGTAAAGATATATGGGCATAGTTATACTGTAAAACTATTTACCCGAAGTTATTGAATTTTTGCTTTAGCATAATTAAGCTGTGTGCTTCTTAGAATTTGTCAGCATTTATTTAAATTTTTCTCAATTCCAAAAACACAATAAACAGTTGATATTTTTATGAACCAGGCTTTAGATAAGATATATAATCACAAAAGTATATATGTTAATACTTATCTAAATATTTAGATTCAACATTGTTACCTAATTGTTTTATGTAAATTATATCGTCACGAAAGAATATATATTGATACCTATCTAAATACTTGGAACTTGAACTTTGTTACATATATAGGGATTTTTCCCAGTGTTAATGACCTATATAAGCCTCTCTTCAAAGAGGATGAATTTGAAAGTCTTCTTATCTATATATTGTAACTACTGGTAGAAGAGTAGACAGGAAAATAAAAGATAAGGCAGAGAGGTATGATACAGTTTAGTATATAGGTGAATATATATTTATATCCATTTCTATATGAATTCCCTATGGAGTAATAGTCACTCAGCATTAATTAGTTAATGATTAATCATCAATTAATTTAAAACATTTGTAGAATGCATAATATAGGTATTTTGCCATTTTCTGAACTTTAATACAGTGTTAAGTACTATATATTTCTGAATATATAACATATATATAAACGTAATTTATGTATTTATTTGTGTGTATGTATTACACACACACACACACACACACACACACACACATATATATATATATAGAGAGAGAGAGAGAGAGAGAGAGAGCGCTAAAAATAATGTGTGTGTGCTGGCATACATGCATTCATTTCCATGTGTGTTGACATACACACACACTTTATTTTTAGCTCTTTCTATATATATGGCCCAATAAAGCCCAATAAGGTCAAAGAGAAGCATTTAATTCTGACTGGGAAGCCTGGAAACGATAATTGAGCTAGACTTTACAGCATCAGTAGATATGTATTATGCAGAGGAAATAGCAAAGTTAAAGGGTTTGAACAAAATCCATGCTGGGATTCAGCATTATCAGTATCAGCACAGTGTTATGGGAGCTGGAAAGAGGCTGCGGACATAGACTAAAGCCAAATTAGGGAGAGCTTGAAATTTTATATGCAGGATTAGTAGCATTTTCAAGCTTACAGAAAAGTTGCAAGACTAATAACAGAATAATACCAATAATAATCCATAGCTCTATATACACTTTACCCAGATTCATCTATTGTTAATACCTTGCCCCATTTATCAATAATTTCTTCTCCCTTTCACTCCTTCTCCCTATATAACCTTTTCTTGAAATATGTCAGAGTATTTTATATAGATCATATTCTTTAACCCTAAACATGTCTTTGTATGTTACCCAGGATAAGGAACATTCTTTTACGTACCTCAATGCAGTAAATTTAAAATTAACACAATGTCTTTTATCTAATCTACTGCTTATGTTCTAGTTTTTTTCATTTGGCCTAATAATGTTCTTTATAGACTTTATTTATTTACAGTATAAAATTCAATCTAGGATCAGATATTTCATAGAGTTGTGTTTTTTAATCTCATTAATTTAGAATATTTTCATAGCCCTACTTTATATCTTTAATTTTTAATATTTTTTTCAATTTTATACTATGGTAAAATACATATCAAATTTACCATCTTAAACAATTTTTAGGTATACAGTTATTATACATAGATTCATATTGTTGAAACCATCACCACTATCTATTTCCAGAATTCACTTCATCCTATAACATGGAAACTCTATACCCATTAAACAATGATTCTTCACTCCCCTCTTCCACCAGACACTGGCAACCACCTGTTACTATCTCTCTCTATGATTTTGACTATTCTAGGTACCTCATATAAGTGGAATCATCCAGTACTTGTTTTTGTGTGATTTTCTTATTTCACTTAGGATAATGTCCCCGAAGTTCTTTCACGTTGTAGCATGTCAGAATCTCCTTCATTTGTAAGATTGAGTAGTATTCCATTGTTTGTATAGGCTGCATTTTGCTTATCCAGTCATTTGTCTATGGATACTAGGTTGTTTTTATTAGCTACTGAGGATAATGCTGCTGGGAACATGGGTATAAAAATATCTCTTCAAGCCTGGAGAACATGGCAAGGCTCCATTTCTATGAAAAATACAAAATTTAGCCAGACTTGGTGATACACACCTTTGGTCCCAGTTACTCAGAAGGCTGAGGAATAAGATCACCTTAGGCCAGGAGGTCAAGCCTGCAGAGAGCTGCGATTGCACTCCAGCCTAGGCAATAGAGTGAAACCCTAAAAGAAATACAACAACAAATATCTCTTCAAGACCCTACTTTCAATTCTTTTGAGCATATATTCAGAAGTGGAATTTCTGAATCATATTGTAATTCTACTTTTAATTATTTGAGGAACACCATACTATTTTTAATAACAGCTGTCCCATTTTACATTCTCACCAATAGTACAAAGGATTCCAGTTTCTTCATGTCATTGCCAAAACTTGATATTTTCATAGTTTTTTTTCATAGTAGCCATTGTATTGAGTGTGAGGTGGTGTCGTATCATGGTTTATTTGTCTCATATGACACTGAAATTTTTTAAAGTCTTCCCATTTCTTCGCTGTTTTAATAAAATGTTCTTCATTTTGGGTTTGTCTAATTTTTCCTCTTCATTAAGTATAGGTTATACATTCCTGCCCGAACCACTATCTATATACAATGCTCAGGGTTTGATTCTTTATATGAATTACTGAAAATTTAAAGATTTTAAGCATGAAAACATCCTTATCAGGTATGCATTTTAGAAAGGTGGCTTCAACGTTGAAACATAATATGGGTAATAATCATGAAGACCAATTGTAGGGTTACTGCAGTAGTCTAGGCAAGACAGATTGATAGTGAGGATATGGTGGCAATGCGGATTAGCATGAGTTCTATAACTCTGGATAATTCCTGGCTTAGGCAACATCGCAGGTTCTGCTTATACATACAGAGTTGCAGCTAAGTACAGGATTCCCAGATCATAAAAATTGTTCATTCCCTAGCTACACCTTCATGAAGAAACCCTTTTCCCTTTCATGCTTGCTAGTAACCACACTCTTATCAGAATCAGCAGAGATCTGATCCCAGCCGTCTACTTATGGCCTCAATGCCACCAGACCCTTTCAGCCTGTTTGTTCCTCCCTCAGTAAGGACTTTTTAGTGTCTTTCCTTCTGAGTTCTGTATAGAAATCTGACATGAGTCATTTGTGCACCTTGAAAGAAAATGTTTAGCAATGATTTTTTAGTAAATGTTTGCTCAAATCTATGTATGTTTCCTAAGCCTTTATTTCTAGGTATTTATGGGAAAGATTTTATTCCCATTAAAAAGAAAAACAAATTGAATTGAATCAGCAGGAAGTCGGAAGTTTCTTTTTTCTTTTTTTGAGACAGAGTTTTGCTCTTGTTACCCGGGCTAGAGTGCAATGGTGCGATCTCGGCTCACGGCAACCTCCGCCTCCTGGGTTCAGGCAATTCTCCTGCCTCAGCCTCCTGAGTAGCTGGGATTACAGGCACACGCCACCATGCCCAGCTAATTTTTTGTATTTTTAGTAGAGACAGGGTTTCACCACGTTGACCAGGATGGTCTCGATCTCTTGACCTCGTGATCCACCCTCCTCGGCCTCCCAAAATGCTGGGATTACAGGCTTGAGCCACAGCGCCCGGCGGGAAGTCAGGACATTTTTAAGGGGAAATAAAATCACTTATTTATGTATAATGCAGACTGAAGACCTCATTCTGGTAACAGAGTTGGCCAGAAAAAAAAGATAAATTTGGAGGAAGGTGAAAGATAGGCTTATTATTTGCCTTCTCTTTAATACTTTCTCCTTCCCCTACCTTCATTTACTCTTCAGATTGAGGGCACCTAGATGTATATTGCTTGTTTTTTTTTAAATCTGTTTTTAGATAATATTTAATTATAATTTTACAGCATAGATTGGCTGTATATTACTAGGGGTTTTTAAAGCTGTATTTAGATAACATTTAATTATATTTTTACAGCATAGACTCCTGGTTTTAAATGTTTGGAATAGTAAATTGTTCCCTATATTAGTATCTGTGTTAATTCGTAAATTATTGGACTACAAATTGCATCAGGAGAACATATCCTTAGGGTGAATAAAATAACTACTTTCTTCAGAGTGTTGCCTTGTAGCTCAGTATCTTTTGGTGGGAAAAACACCCAGGGGAAAATACTTTTCACAAGACTGGTGAAGAAGAGAAACTATGACCACATTCTTTAAGCCTGCTTAGCTACCTGGACATCTCAGCAAGTTTTACCAACTGTTCTTTACATCGCTGTGATATCGTATGTCCTCAGAAGGGACAAAGGGAAAGGAACAAAGAGTAACAGAACAAAAGAAGCCTTGCAGCTGTAAAGGTTGTTGATCTATTTCTTTTTAAAGTGCCAAAGGACTTAAGTTTGAGGAAAACCTCAATACAGATGATTTCATTCCCAGCACCTTGGTTAAAAACAGGTACTATTACTATCAGTTTGGTGAGGAATACTTGATAGAAAAGCAAATCCATTGGAAGAGCAAATCTCAATCCTGATATTTAGAGGAAAAGGAGGTATTGGTTCCCCTTTTTTGCTAGTCAAAATCAAATCAGAGGAACTGGCCTTTTTTCTTACATGAAAACATCTTTGCTGCTGGGGATGTCAGAAAATAACTAAGGGAGAAATGGAATAACAAAAAAATTATTTTGCCACATTAAGGACAAAAGTTATCTTCTTTAAGCTTAAATTCACCTAAAATATACATAATATTTGAAGAGTAATATTGCAGAACTCCTTACAGCTGAAACCACTAGATGTTCACTAACAGATCTTTCTGGTAGAGCAACATCTTGAATCTCAGCTGTGCATTCAGAGACTTGAACGGACTGTGTTTCATTTATTCTAAGTCGTTATTACAATTTGCCTCTACTTGAGGCAAACAGAAGAGTGTAAGGAGAATCTAGCATACTTCCGTTCCTTTGTCCTAGTTCTCTAGCTTACGTGTCAGAGAAGAGCAAAGCAATTTTGAGTCACCCCTTGCTTTTGCTGTAGACAAGTAGGTGGACAGGAAAGCTCACATTTCAGGGGAGCGTGTTGCTGTCTGCGATAATTTTACTGAGGCAGTGCATACCTTTAACATAAAATTTAACAAGCAATTGAGTTGCTTATGTTTATTTCTTTGAAATATCTTTTATACCACACCAAGTGGAGAGAAAAAGAAGACCACAAAAGCTATTGAACTGAAGCTCATTCGATGAATGTATAAAAGAAAATCACACAGAGCAGAGTAAGAAAGTGTATTGTGAAGTTTGGCTTATTTTTTGAACCTGAAGAAAATTCTGGCATTAAGCCAAATGTTTTTCAGCTGATATTCCATTGAACTTAGATTATATATTTTTTAAATTCAAGTGTTATTCATAAATATCATAGGCACACAATGTTAAAGAACTGGAAAGCAAATCATAGTGTAAGAAGAAAAAGAAATTTATAATCTCATATTCATTGTTACATTTTATTATATTTTATCTCAGATGTTTTCTAAGTATTTTACATAAATGATAGTATGCATATAATGTGTAAGTACGCTTTTTTCCTTCCACTCTGCTAACTTTATACACATTTTTGTCATATCGAAAACTTTCTTCAACTCATAATTTGAGACAAAATCACATTTGTGTAATCCTTGATAGATATACATATATGCAATAAATAACCTAATCTCTATTTTATGGGAAAAGGCAATAGAGTATATAGAAATAAAGGTGGTGTAGAGGGGTTGATATATGATTTACTAATTTCTTTTATTTTTTCAAGGATAGTATAACATCCTTTGAAATGTTAGAAAATCAGTTAACAACTACCAGGTAGTTCAAATTGGTTATACAATCACAATCACAAGAAGCAAACTTGTGATTATGTTCTCAATCACACCTGTAAAAGAGGGCAGACGTTGACTCCTAATAAACAATTTTGTGAAAATGTATTTTTGAAGATCGATCCTATTATCCTATTTTAATTGTTCTGGATGAAGCTCAAGCATCTGTGAGTTTTAGTAGCTCTCCAAGTGATTCTAATGTGCATCTACGATTGAGAAACAATGGGTTAGAGACAGAGAGAGGGTGACATGGGAAACTATTGAATCCGAAATTTGAGAAATTTAGAATTATATTAAGTAAAAACTGAGTGTAATAATGCTAAGGATTTTTGCCTGAGGTCACTGTGGCAGTGACAAAACCTGGATTCGAATCCTATCATTTGATTCCCATTGCTACCAGAATGGGTGGACACTTAAATATGATGCCCTACAGATGTTATCCTTAATTATTTATTCCTACTGAGAAATAAATGAATAATAACATCTATGTGACATGACATTTAATTTTGAATGAATTAGCCCACAATCCACAATATGAAGTTGTGTCATACTTTCCAATTTCAGATTGTGGACTATGGCTAATTTATTCAAAATATCATTTTTATTACAATATTGTTCCTCTTTTAATTTTTTAAGATTAGCTCCACTTTTTCCTAAACCTTCATTTTCTCTTTTTAAAAATATTCCAGAATATAAAATTTATTATAAGCAGTTTATCTGCAAAATATGTCCTATGTCCAGTGCTTTATTTATTGAACAGGAAATCCATTCTCTAAAGACACAGAGAGCCTGCAGTGCAGACACAAGAGGTACTTTTGTTCTGCTCTTCTTTCATCCTCTCTCCCAGTGTGTCTTTCGACTTCATGCTTCCACAGACTTTGGCATACGTCTTGAATGCAAAATGAGACAATCCTTTAAACATTGTTACAGCAATTGTGTAGGAGGTATGAAATTTGGGAAACAATGAGTCTTTTAGATAGAAGTTGATTTAATAGTATTCTCAGTTTTATAATAGGTTAAATTCATGGAAATTATACTGATCTTTTATTTTTCCATCACAAGCTTAGTGAATGTCTATAACATGCATAGTATAAATTGCCTCCAGAGTGGCATCATAATTGAAATTGCAAATGTTACCATTTTCCCACTATGCATAGCTTAGATTTTATTTATATCATTGACTTTTATTATTTCTAAAATATTTAGCAAACAAAAAAATGCTGATATGTACCTCTATTCTAAGCCATCATATACCAAAAAGACAATCCTCTTGGTCCAAGACCCTGTGTGATTGTGTTTTTTAGTAGTAACAATCGTTTGTACTAAGCCCTCTTTCAGTGTTGAGTCAGTTTCACTTTGGAGCAGCAGTGTATAATTGCAGGATCACATACTAGAAGTTTTCAAGGACAGGTCTATTGGCCCACACATATTGAACACTGATTTTGTCCTTATTGTCACAATTCAACTGAGCTAGCCAGTAGGGAAAAAAAGTGTAGTCTGACACATTGGAGACAATGAAAAGTGTACCAAAAAAAAAAAAAAGAATTTTTAAGGATATTCATATAACTAAAGACCTCCATTTAGAAATTAGAACAGTTTTATTAACAGAAGCATGGAAAAGATTTTACTAAAGAATGTTAAAATACATATGTATAGTATTTCTAATATTGTCATATATATCATATATATGACATTATTTTAAAAAGGTATGGAGTATGTTTCTTTACTTTTTAAAATCTTTATAGTTTATTTACATATATATATTTGTGACTGTATATAATTCTTCCATTTTGGGGACCACGGTTACAATAAATACCAAGCTCGTATTTTGTTCATTCTCAGCCTTTTTTTTTCTTCTTTTTATTGCGTTTTAGGTTTGGGGGTACATGTGCAGAACATGTAAGATAGTTGCATAGGTACACACGTGGCAGTGTGTTTTGCTGCCTTCTGCCCCTTCACCCACATTTGGCATTTCTCATTAAAGCGTGTGAACTAAGCAATGGATAAAACTAGATACTGGACAGTATTGCGAAGGGGAAATTGACTTACACATTCCTTCACTCTCCCATCTCCCTTCCAACTGCTAGTCACTAGCAGTCTTTGTACTATGAATGACTGGCAAGCTTTTGTTTGTTGGATTTTGTTTGCTTATTTTTTTGAGAAGGGGTTTCATCTGTTGCCAGGCTGGAGTGCAGCAACGCAATTTTGGCTCACTGCAACCTCCACCTACTGAGTTCAAGTTATTCCCCTCCCGCAGCCCCCTGAGGAGCTGGGACTACAGGCATGCACCACCATGCCTGGCTGATTTTTTGTATTTTAGTAGAGATGGGGTTTCACCACGTTGGCCTCGATGGTCTCCATCTCCTAACCTCATGAGCCCCTCGCCTAGGCCTCCAAAAGTGTTCGCATTACAGGTGTGAGCCACTGCACCTGGCTGATTGGCAGTTTTAACGAGGAGTTTAGGAAGGTTAGCTGGCAGTATTAAGTGGCACCATCATGACTAGAATAAGCAATGGTCTCTCAACGTCTATCCTGAGCTGTCCCACAAATGACTTCTCTTCATACTGGGTAAGTCAGTCACTTTTTTATGCTAGTTTTTTCAGATGTAAAAAAGAAAATTTACCTAATTTCTAATATCTTTTCCAGCCCTGAAATATCAATTCTAACCTTAAAACAGGAAGCTAAAAATTAGCTTCTAAAAATTGTTAATAAGCTTGTATTTTATGAGATTTTGTTCTTATACATTTACATGTTAAGGACTTAAACATATATGATCTCATTTAAATACAAGTAGGAAAACGTAGAGAATCACCTATGTAAGCAGATTTTTCTAGCTTTCTTAGGAAATTATGAAATGAGAGTTGTTCTGCAAACAACAATCTGCTAGCTAATGGCATTTATCCTCTTTTCTGTGTGTTTATATAATCTCGTCTCTCTTCTTTTTTTTTTAACGATGTCAATGACTGTTGTTCTCCTCACATGTTCAATGTACAAATAATGACTTGTAGCATAAAAAACATTTGTTGAAATGTTACAAACGAAGGAGAAAGGATGAGAATATTTAAGAAATTTTCTCATGGCCACACAAATGGCTATGATGCTTTAGTCACAGCATCTTAAGCCACTGTATTCTTCGTTTCTAGTCTAATGAATTACCATTATTTACTATGTTGAATTTTTAATCCTCAAATAATACAACAAAAATCCTATCATGAAGGGGATAGGATTTTCACATCAGAAAGCCATCTTCCCATCTTCTTCCCTAATGTGTGGAATTTTTGATCATGTGTGATTTTGATAAAGATTCAGAGATAGTCAATTCACAAAAACATATGTTTATCAATGTATCTGAAGAAATACTAAGCACTGAAGATGCAGTTTAATACAATCCACTAACATAATAATGTGTTGGCATTTACTGAACAGTTCTATCTGCCAGCAACCATTCTAAGCGTTTTGCTTACTGTTCTTATTTAATATTATTGGATATTACTATATAACTATTAGTATAGCTATGAGGAAAATATAGTACGCTATATATGCAAATATAATAACAATATATAATAGCACTCTGAGAATGATATCAAGAGTGCAATATTACACATGAGAAACGGATTTCAGAGACCTAAAGTGCATAATTAAAGTCACCAAAGGTGGCAACAGAGCTAGAATTCAAACCCAGGCCCCAATTTCTACTTAACTAAGTGTACCATGCTATCTGTATGGAGAGTTTTGTGAGAGTTTTTTCTCTTCAGATTTGGTTATTCTATCAAATCACACTGAGAGAACTTACTAATTGTACAGTGAGATGTGGTACTTTGATTAAGGCACTTTTACAAAGGTAAATAATAATTTCAAGTGAAATTAAATTTGCACACTCAACTTTTCTAAAAATACTTTATAAATGTGAAATGTGCTAAATTATAAATAGTTAATTGAGAGAGAATTGTTATTTGTAAAATATTGGTCATAAATTTTGTTAAAAGAAACAGTTATTCTATTTTCTTTTCCAACTTGAAATCTCCCTTCGATTGATTCATACATCAATTAATTACCATTGAGACACCTGAGGGCACCAAAAAATTGGGTCCAAGTTAAAAAGAAAAAAGAGGCAATTTGTTTTAAGTCTAGAAGTTTAATGTTCAATTGAAGTTTAATCAGAAGTGACCCATTGTTTGAAAAGTAGAACATCAATGTCTTTTTAATTTCACTGTCATTAAATTAGGACTGGAGAAAATCGAGATAACTGATTATTCTCAAATGAAAATTAAGGAAAGATGCTATCAGAAATCAACTAAAAGCGTATTTTCTTTCTTTATATTTTAATTCACGAAGGAAATAGTCTGTTCTATGTTGAAGGTTGGATAATTTGTAGAAGCGAAGCATAGTATATAGTCTTCAGAGACATTCATTTGGAGACAAACTAAGCCATAGATGTTTTATCCACATCTAAAATAGTGGCTTTCTTTAATAACTATTCATTCAATTAAATGGAATTTTTGCTTTAGTGAATTGCAGAATTAATTTACTGCCTTTATTGATTTCCAAATGAATAAATGAAAAGAATGATGTAAATAAATGGATTTAGCTAAAGGAAAACAGTGCCCTAAATTACAGATATTCTAGAAATCATTCTTAGTCTTTGAAATTAAATCTATCTGTACTCCCTGGAATACATAGAAAAATAAGGACTTGCATTTATCCTTTGGTAAGTATTAGCAGGAATAGAAATACATACATAATTTATCCAGGGACGTCTGACTGTATTAATATGAAGTCATCCATATGTTGCCAAATGAAGTACCATGGGGTGGGCCGCAGGAGGAGAAGAGGGAAGGACAACTGGGACAGATTTAAACAACCATTTATTTCTACAATAGTGATTTTTTTATTTCTGCAGTTTTACCTATATTGGGCTTAATATTTGACAAAAATATTTTCAAATAACAGTAAGTGATAAAATTTCAGATAAACTACTGTTCCTGGTTTCATTTCCCATGTATTTTCACCCAGACCATGAAACATGAGGTGATGACTGTAAGGTACTCTCTTCCTATTCCGAGCCAAAGGACTCTGAAGAGTTATATAGTATCTCTCTCTCAGGATTTGACCAATGTATTTGTTTCTTCTTAACCTGATGTTTAGATTCTTTTGCCTTTAACTTTAAGACCTTTAAATCCCCCATTTCTTTCACTGTTGATTAAATACAGCCCTGAGAAAAGCACTGACTTAGTGTTTAACAGAAAGCTTTTCAAGAGGCTAACAGGCTCTGACCTCAAAGAAATGCTGTTGTTATGACTTGAGGCCTTACCAAAGACACGAGGTTTTATTCATACTAAAACCACAGTAAAGTTTGGATTGCTTATGATTGAGACAATTTCTCCTCTTCACCATCCCAAATCTGAGAATATCATTTTTACTCTATCTTGCAATTTATTTGTGTAAGTTCTGCATTCTCAATGATATATAAAATATAATTGTGTATTAATAATGTCATTCATTGTGTTACCATGACATTGGGTGTGGCACCTTTACCCCAGGGATAGCCAGGATCTGTCAGTTAGAGCTGAATCACTTACAATGAGCCTTCAGAGTGTCTTTCCCTCCTCCATAATGACTCCTCCTGGACCCTCCTCCAGAACTTAGGTGACTGGGTGTTAAATAATTGTAGAATCATCTATTGGTGTGTCTGATATGCAGAACATCTATCTCCCCAAAGACAGGAGACAAGTTAGAGCCAGGCATGGTGCCTCACACCTGTAATCCCAGCACTTTGGGAGGCCAAGGCGGGCAGATCACCTGAGATCGGGAGTTCAAAACCAGCCTGACCAAAATGGAGAAATCCCTTCTCTACTAAAAGTACAAAATTAGCCAGGCGTGGTGATGCATGCCTGTAATCCCAGCTCCTCGGGAGGCTGAGGCAGGAGAATTGCTTGAACTCTGGAGGCAGAGGTTGCGGTGAGCTGAGGTCGCGCCATTTCATGCCAGTCTGGGCAAGAAGAGCGAAGTTCTGTCTAAAAGAAAAAAAAAGAAGAAATAAAGGAGACAAGTTAAAGAAAAAAAAAAGCCCTCAGTTAACCATTTAATGACTTGATGTCATAGCACTAATTCCTTTACTAAACAGTCCAAACTTCACGTAAAAATGAAGATACCTACTTCCTAGTTAGTGAAATGATCCAAAATAGTTTCATGTTTTGTTTTAAAAATTGAAATATGATAAAAATAGTGCCTGGATTTAAAAGTACTGAAGAATGGGCAAGCACAGATTTTAAATTACAACATTGTGCATGGTAGTGTATTTTATTCATGTATGAAATTCAAATGAAATGAACAGAAGTTTTATTTTTTCTCACTCGAGATGATTCTCAAAAATGTATAAATAAATGCTGTACTACATTATAATTTAGCAGGAGTAAAAATACATAATTTATCCAGAACATCTGACTATACTGATATGAAATCATTCATATGTTTCATTGGCTATTATCTTTATTATAGACAATATATTTCAAAATGGTTAAGAGCAAAGATAATGCCTATATTTATTTCCTGGTTTTACAGCTTGGGCAAGATATTCAAACTCATTGTGCCTTAGTTTCTTTTTCTATACAATTGGAATAATAATAACATTTACTTACAGAATTTTCTGAGGGTTAATTGAGCTAATATTACAATGTATTTTATTAGCATTTGCTATTATTCATGATTCAGAAAGTATTTTTTCAATTCATACTACAGAATACAAGGATTGACATAATCTCCTATACATAAGGATATATCTATCTATAGATATTCTCTTTACCTTGAGGAATATCTGTAGATAAACATATACCTTTTACACTTCAGCAATTCTCAAGAGATATAAAATACCCCACAATACTCTGCTCCCACAAAGTAGGCATGCCAGAATCTCTCTCTCTTTTTCCCCAAGATGGACTCTTGCTCTGTCACCCAGGCTGAAATGTTAGTGGGGCAATCTTGGCTCAGTTTACTGCAACCTCTGCCTCCTGGGTTCAAGCAGTTTTCCTGCCTCAGTCTCCTGAGTAGCTGGGATTATAGGTGCATGCCACCACACTTGGCTATTTTTTGTATTTTTAGTAGAGACTGGGGTTCACCATGTTGGCCAGGCGGGTGTTGAACTCCTGACCTAGCGATCCGCCCACCTCAGCCTCCCAAAGTGCTAAGATTACAAGTGTGAGCCACCACTCTTGGCCTGGCATGCCAGAGTCTCTTAAACAATCTAGATATTTAGTATTTATTTTTGAATGATACTTTGCTTGAAAATGTTTAGAAGCTCTAGCTTAAATTATAATACATCTTTTATGATCAGATTATTTTTGAATGTTGAGAGCATTGTGGCATTCTACTAAGTAGTATTTAGCATATATATTGAAAACTCTGTTAAGCCTCCTGCCCATCAGAAAATCCATATCATCTTGACATTTTGTTGTGTAGCTATTAAATCTATAGAAAAGTGTTTCAGGTTAGTGTTTTGTTTACTGTTTCGAAATCATGAAACTGCCTACTAACCTTCTGAGGCTATTTATTATTGAAGGAGAAGAATATTTGAATACAGTGTTTTGAATATGAGTGCATGTATAAGACTCACATGAGCAAGGTTGAAATTTCAGTTCTTATACAAGATATGCAACTGTAAAAAATTGAATAAATTTGCTGAAAATCATTTTTACAATTTTCTAAAACTGGCATGATGAAAGGGCCTAAAAGATTTAATAAGTTACTTCTTAGATATTAATTAATTCTTTAGGACAAATGAAATGAATCATAAAATACAAATAATGGGATTGAAATAGAATGCCAACTTTAAATTCACCAAGTAAGGATGTTAGGACAAAATAAGTCAAAAACAAAACTGCAATCTGCCCTCAATTTATTTCATAAGAAAAAAAATATTTTAATGTTAAAAGACAGCTGAAAACACAACTTCAGGAAAAAATACAATTCTTTGATTGTAATACATTTAGTTTTATGAAAATATAACTTTCTGCATTATTATTATTATTCTTATTTTGTTATGCACTGAACTACAGCATCACCCTATGAATTGGCATTTAATGACCACTGGATTAACTGAGAGGAAGTGAGTCTTACGCTTGCATTAAAATCCTACCAATGAGTATATGTATTTCATTAGGCAGATTTCTTCAGCTTTGGAAGCCTGTTTCCTTCATCTGCATATTGGGAAAAATAATACCTTTTCTGAAAAAATTGTTCCATGGATTAACAGTTCTAGACATTATTATTATTATTTTTCTTTTGAGACGGAGTTTCGCTCTTGTTACCCAGGCTGGAGTGCAATGGCGCAATCTCGGCTCACCGCAATCTCCGCCTCCTAGGTTCAGGCAATTCTCCTGCCTCAGCCTCCTGAGTAGCTGGGATCTAGACATTATTTTTAAGATTTTTACATTTATTAAGTCCTGAATACCCTATGATTATTTTATGAGGGATAAAATTATTATGCCCATTTTATAGATGAGAAAACTGAGGCACAGTTTTCTCATTTAAGTAACAATTTAAGTAACTTGCCATATACCAAGTATTCAATAAATGTTTCTAAATCTTTAATAATATTTATTAGTATTGACTGGGCATGGTGACTCATGCCTGTAATCCCAGCACCCTGGGAGGCTGAGGCGGAAGGATCACTTGAAGTCAGGAGTTCAAGGCCAGCCTGGTCATCATGGTGAAACCCTGCCTCTACTAAAAATACAAAAATTATTTGGCCATAGTAGCACACACCTGTAGCACCAGCTACTCGGAAGGCTGAGGCAAGAGAATGGTTTGAACCTGGGAGGTGGCAGGTGCAGTGAGCCCACATCACACCACTGCACTTTAGCCTGGGTGACAGAGAGACACACTGTCTCAAAAATAAAAAATATATATATATATATATGTATTGTAAGTTATTTATAAAGTCATTTTAATAAAAGGAGTATTTATCATAATCAGATAAATTTGGATACATATGTTACATATATCAAATTTATATATGTATATAAACATATATAACATATATACATATTATATATTAACATATATATGTTATATATGTTTATATAAACACAAATCATTTTTATATACATGTTATATATTAACATATATATGTTATATACATTTTATATACATGTATATAATATATACATGTTATATATTAACATATATGTGTTATATATGTTTTTATATATATGCACATGTATGTTATATATATGTGTCAATTTCATGTATGTATATAAAACATGCATCATTTAAATGTATGTTTTATCTATATTTTATTACAAGCAATCATATTCAAAATATATAAACATTTAATATTTACATTTTAGAACTATTATGTGTATTCAACACATACATTTATTATATTTAATTATAACTATAATAAATATATCACAAATATAAATAAATGTTTAAATAAACATAAATAAAAGTTAATTAACAAGAACATTATTATTATTGTTATCATTATTAAATCATGAGTACTCACCTTTAAAAAATCTGCATATATTTATATTATTTTGCATATATTTATACTATTTTTAATATAAACATGAAGTTTCTGGAGCAGAGATCAGAGTCATCAGTTACAGCAATAATTACATTGATTCCTTAGATCTCATTTTTTGGGGGCCTTTCTAGAGTGAGGGAGTAAAAGCCAGCTAGACAGGATTGCATGCTGTAGTACAATGTAAGAACTCTGATAATATGAATCTGGGAGTGTACATATGATACAGGATTCCTTCAGTGCCACTTTGCCAGCTGGAAATCTCTGTGCTGCCGTGACCTCTGCATGGGACCTGGAGACCCCTGGGCTTGCTTCACCTGCTCAGCCCAACAGGATGCGCCCTCCTGTGCCCACTTGGATCCCAGACTCTCTGCGATTCCATGCTCAGTTTGTGGGTTTCCGTACCCCCAATATTGGGGAAATACAAGGGCTGTTGCAGCGTTTGAGGAGACCCTGCATCCTTAGGTTATTGGTAATGGCTTCTAGCCTTTTCCTAGCTTCTGGTTTTAAGGCATATTGTCTCTGGTTAGGAAGGGAGGTGGGATCCTTAAGGGGGGCCTGGACCACTATGGTGGTTGTGGTTCAGCCAGTTTTCCCTTGAGTTGCCCAAACTTCTGAATTAATATCAGTCTCCGCCACAGGGAGAAGAGTCTGTCTTGGAGTCATGAGATTGGTGGCTCCTATAGGAACTAAAATATCCCCATGTAGCAGAGGAGTTGGGCTTTCAAGCATGACTAAAAAGCCCTGAGTAAACAAGAGGTCTCCCCAGCTACAACTAAGGGGTTGGGAGAAATATCGAGTTAAGGGCTTTCCTGAGACACCCCTCATGGTCGTGCTAGGGGAAGAGGGGAGGCCTGGATTAAAAAGGAGAACAGAAATGGTCACTCTGGAGGAAGTCCACCTTCTTCTCTTCAACCTCCAGAATCACATGGAACTTCTGGGTAGTACTGGTGGTCTGAACCATTGGAGCTGGGGAGAGGAGCCTGGGACCCATTCGGTCCTGCTGGCCATTTTGGCAACTGGCTCTGGACCTGGTGACCTATATATTGAGGACAGTGTGCCCTCAAGTTGTCGCCATCACAGATTGGATAGAGTCAAGGAGGCTTCCTCATGTGCCTGGGCAGTCCCTCCTAAAGTGCCTTGGCTTAACACATTTGTAGCAGTTACCAGATACATCTCGGGGATTTGGGGGTTTGTAAGCCTGCCAGACAGCCATTAGAGTCTCCTGTCTTTTTCTTCCATCGGTTTTCCCTCTCAGGGCTCCTCCCAATCTCTATTCTAAAAGACCAGTGTGGACACTTTCAGAACACCATCTGGTCCCATGGCCTGTTTCTGTAGCTTCCTCCTGATATCAAGGGCCACCTGAGTGATAAACCTGTTCTTTAGGATGAAATGTCCTTCAATTCAATCAAGAGATAGAGAAGTGTGCTTTACCAAGGCTTCTCTCAGTCCTTCCAGGAAGGCAGAGATTCTCATCCGATCCCTGGTCTATCACGGATAGTTTGGAATAATTGTGAGGCTTAGTTCTAATCCTATGTAAGCCCCCGCAGTATGCACACCTGAAAGTGTTTCCACTTAAATTCTCCCATTTCATCATTGGGGGCCCATGTAGGGTTCTCCAATGGTACTGCTGTTCTTCCAATTGGATAAGGCTCATCCCCTTCCTTGGCACTATATGAGATACAAAACTCATCCCCAAAATTCTCTGCTGCTTGCAGGGCAGCCTGCTTCTCAGCAGTAGTCAGGGTTTGATTCAAAATTAACATATTGTCCTTCCAGGAGAGTTCAAATACTTGCGTTAAATTCTGGAAAGCCTCTATATACCTGTCAGGGTTGTCTGAAAACTTGCCAGGAACACCCTTAGTTTGGATTAAATCCTGTAGAAAAAAGGGGACCTGGACCTTAATGGGGCGGTATTCACAAGGCATCGCTTGTAGGGGCAGGAGTGAGGCCAGGACCTGCCTAAAATGAGAATTTCTAGGATCAGATAAGCTTGAGAGAGAACCTGGAGAGGGAGAAAGGGGTGGACCAGGAGGAGGAGGACCAAAGGTAACCGATTCCCCTGCTGGAGTCATCTCTGCGATTTGCTTCTCTAGTTCTTTGGGATTGCCCTTTGAAGCTTATAACCTGACCAAACCCTTGTTCAGAGGAATATAAAGCATTTTTTTCCTCCAGAGTCTGAGAGTCAAGGAAGTTCCAGGGATTCAGGATGCACTCAGGAGTTCAGGCTGAAGATGATTGGTTACTCATCTGGAAACAGAGGGAAGAAAAGGCGTCCCTTAGTCTCCTTCCTCCTTTTGGAGTGACACAGGATGTAGGGAGAGAGAGAAAATGTGTCCCTTATTTCCTCTTTCTTTCCGTGTATTACCCAGGGTCCCAGCACCCTTGCAGGTGCCACCCAGGGATGTGAATGTGACTTCCACCCATGAAGCGGGAAGGCCTAGTAAATAGACAGTCATACTTACCCACGCTGTGTTCTAGCTTCCACTGTCAGTAACCTTAGGGTTCTCTATACATCATCTATACTATGGGTGCGAACAAGTTCTCCACCCATGAAGTGGGAAGGCTGAGTTGGCAAGTGATACTCATGCTCACCTGTGCCGTACCATAACCTGCTGTCATCTGCCTCTGGATCCCTCAGATCTAATTTTCTTTCAGGGCTTCAAACCAAAGCTTGGAAGAGAATTTGGAACAAAAACGTGCCTCAGGAGGGCGTATGAACCCATTACATTAGAGGTGGCTCTTACTAAATTGCAGCCAACAACTGGTGGAGCATCTCCTCCACTGCTTCCCTATGACAAGCAGAATGCTTAGGTGAGGTTGTGGAACCAGTCTCCTCAGACAAAAGCAAAAACAAAATCAAAAAACAAAACAAAACAAAAAACCAAAAACCGGAATCCTAGTAATTGGTGATATAGACTAACAAGATGCCTCCCAAAAGGAAAATATGTGTGTGTGTGTGTGTGTGTGTGTGTGTGTGTGTGTGTAATCCATTGCATACAAAAGCTTCTTCTAGTATTTTTAGGACTATGTTGATTCTTAACATAGTGGAAAAAAAACAGCTTGAATGCAGAGAAGGGAAGGTGCCTGGGTGAAATAGCCTCTTGCCTTATGCTAATGGGTTTCTTCAACAAGGGAAATAAAACTCTCAATCGTTATATTCTCCCTGCTTCTAAGAACAGACAGAAAGCATGTTGTTCTGAATTACACCCATGTGACGGAGCCAAGTGCACTTTCTACCCAGTTATATTGTCTCTGTGGTTTGCAGCAACACTCTTAACATTGTATGGAAGAACACACAGGAGCCATGACAGCCATAAAAGAAAGAACGAAAATGTGATAGGAAAGACTGGAGGTCCTAGTGCTGACACCCTGATGGGCGTCCAGGAACCTTGAAGTAATGCCAAGGTGTAGCTTTGGCCAGATACCTTCAATTGCCTCAGGACCTTATTCTGATCCCACCTGATGGCTAGACCTCCATGAAGTGAAACTGGATTGGAACAAAACCAACATTCCCAACCACCCCAGGGGTGATAGAGGGTTGACAAAGTCCTTCCCAGCAAGCCTGCCCTCTGAGTCTTGAAAACTGGCAGGATTGGTACTCACTTTTAACTGGATAACAGGGGTCAGAATTTTCATCTTCTTTGAAAGAGCATGTGGTGGCACACCCCTGCAATCCCAGCTATTCAGGAGGCTGAAGCAGGAGAACCGCTTGAACCCAGGAGGCAGAGGTTGCAGTGAGCCAAGATCCCACCACTGCACTCCAGCTGGGGGCAGAGCAAGACTCCATCTAAAACAAAAATTATCTATCTATCTATATCTATCTATCTATCTATCTATCTATCTATCTATCTATCTATCTAATCTATCTATCTATATATGTATGTGTGTACATTATATGCAAATGCTATACTGTTTTACATAAGGGAGTTGAGCATCTGTGAGTTTTGACATCCATGGGAATTCTAGGACAAATTTCCCAAGGATATCAAAGGACAGCTGCACCTAAGTACACACTGCTTGACAGTACCATACATACGCACTCAGTAATTTCTAGCTACAGGAATTGCTATTATTGAACTCATAGTTTTCTAGGTAATAGCTTCTTGACTTTGTTTTAGTCTCTGTTATTGCTCCCACATACGAACATTTTAAGGACTTATTTTCATTTGCAATGTCAGAAGAATTAAAGGATAACAGTATTAGTATAAATACATTTATTTTCTAAATTCCTGAAATTTTCTAATATGTATTAATTAACACTTATCAAATTAATAAAATAGTTTTCTTTGGAACTGCACATATTCTTTACCCCCCTTTTCTGTAGCTACTAAAAAAGACTTCACTGATTTCATTAACAAAAAAGAATTTCTATTTAATGCTCATTTAGTTACTCCTTGGGAAGTGTAGAGAAACCAGAAAGGGAAGTAAAAGAATTCTGTGGCTTTATTCATTCAACAAGTGCTGCAACAAAGCTCAACAATCACTTAATTGATATATGTGAATAATTTTTTATTTTTTTTTGAGACGGAGTTTCCCTCTTGTTACCCAGGCTGGAGTGCAATGGCCCGATCTCGGCTCACCGCAACCTCCGCCTCCTGGGTTCAGGCAATTCTCCTGCCTCAGCCTCCCGAGTAGCTGCGATTACAGGCACGCGCCACCGGGCCCAGCTAATTTTTTTTGTATCTTTAGTAGAGACGGGGTTTCACTATGTTGACCAGGATGGTCTCGATCTGTTGACCTCGTGATCCACCCGCCTCGGCCTCCCAATATGTGAATAATTTTATCATGAATTTTAAAATCTTAAAATGAATTCTATTTCATTCAGTTTAGTTTCACAGGCTTGAGCACTTTTTATTTTTGTTTTGCAGTGTCTGTAGTGTTCTCTCTATTATCTGGAACTGACTGACAACCTGGCTTTATCTGAGCACTCAACATGCAGGGTTATGGAGAGTAAGTAGCAATAGATTGATGATGAAGATGTGAATTCTGATCCAGATTCTGCCACTTACTAGCAATATCTAGCCAGATAAGGCCTCTGAATTTCAGTATTCTTATCCATAAAGTGAGGGTGATTAACAACAGTTTACTTATCTTAAATAGTTGTGACTGTACCTGTATCCCATAACTCATGTTCCTCATAAATGTGGGCACATACTGCATATGAATAAAAATGAAAATTAAAAAAAGTATGTTAAAGCATCACATAAAACCATAAAACACTGAGTGAATTTTAAGAAATTATGGGATTAAGAAGACAACAGCCAAGATTTTAATAATCTTAGATGCATAGGAGAGCAGATAAAAATTACCAGTATCTGAAATAAAACAGAATTTAATTAAAACTGATCTAAAAAGAAGGGCAAGAAGGATCTCTTTAGGATAATAGAAATGCCCAATAGAAAGGTTGTTTTACTTTGAGGTATAATTTATACATAGAAATGAACAAATCTTAAGTTTTAAGTTAGATATCTTTCGACAATCGTGTATCCAGGTAAACCCCATCCAAATCTGGAAAAAAAAATTGTTTGTAGCTCACCCATAACTATTTACTTAATACAGCTTTCATTTGTGCCTTACCTAAAGGTTCTTTAGTAAATGTAAAATACTTCCATTCTATAGTTAGCCTGAAAAGAGGAGAAGCAAGGCAAATGTCTCAACTGGAATTAAAATCTCGAGGTCTGCTCTTAGAAGCACTCTTCCAAGCTTAGTATGGAAATCTTATTGAAGGCATGGGGTGTGTTAAATGGTGGATCCTAAACTGATCCTAGAACCTGTGAATGTGAACTTATATGGAAAAAACATATGTGCAAATGCAATTAAATTATGGACCTTGAGATAACTAGGTGGGCTCAAAATCCAATGGCAAGTGTTTCTCATGGAGAAGAGATGACACATAGAAGAGAAGGCCATGTGAAGAATAAAGCAGAAATAAGGGTTACGCAGCTACAGCTAAAGAATATTTAGAGCCACCAGAATCTGGAAGCGTCAAGGCAGGAGTCTGTCATAAAGTCTCAGGGGATGAACAGAGGGGTGCAGGGCCATTGGTGATATCAATATGGACAGCAAAACAAGAATGCTCCTGAGTGCTCAGGCATCTTTCTAGCTTATAACCTGAGAGTTTGTTTTTTGGTTTTTGGTTTTTCTGTTTGTTTTTTGAGGCATAAACTCAGGGGTA
Organism: Leontopithecus rosalia; assembly: GCA_028533165.1. NCBI lineage: Eukaryota > Metazoa > Chordata > Mammalia > Primates > Cebidae > Leontopithecus > Leontopithecus rosalia. The sequence continues at coordinate 65,450,743 of CM052664.1, forward strand.
TCTAGGCTTCAGAGAGCTCTCTTCAGGGGTATGTGAAAACAAGAAAAGCACAATGAATATTAATTGTTTTTCTTTCCTTCCTGATGTGAAGCCATGCTGCATTGGTCACTTGCACTGTGTTAGGTACAAACAAGTTCTTTGCCTCTCCCTCTTCTTTTGCTGGAAATAAACAAAAACAAAACAGAATTCTCAAGAAAGTCAAAGGGAGAGGATGTAAAAAGAGATCTCTCTGCGACTCATATGCAGAGTTAATAATAAACTCTTTATAGTTAGTGCTATGAGAACTTAGCATTCGTGGGGCTGATAAATAGGACCTTGGACGTGACCTCAGTCATTTTCTTAAGTCAACCTGTTAATACAACCAACCTTTCCAGAGTTCCTCCTCAGTTTCCTAATCTTTAGACCAGACATTACTAAATGTATTCTTCTATTTAGAATGACAGCACAGATTTGGAATTATTAACAAATACTAATCACTTATTTTACTGCACGGCATATTTAATATTTATTAAGAAAGCTTAATAGCTTGGTGCTGTATAGTAATTCAATTATTTACCTTCAAATTATTAATTAAAAGCATTTATTATAAAAACGCCTTAATTTGTGAAACACTCTGATAAGTGAAACTTTTATTGTTTCTTTGTGGTGGTCCTTATGCTTTTCCAACTTTCTGATCTGACTAGAAAGTGCAACGTAACAAAAATTATATAAACATAAATTACTTAGCCAATGATACATGGCATATATAATAGGATAAGAACATCTTCAGTGATTAAGGCGAAATACATCAGAGATTAGCTTGAAGAAAGCCTAAAATATGAATACTGCATCCAATGGAAGTATTTTATTGGCATATAAGAACCATAAGACTGAAAACGTGGATTAATTGAAATGATTCACATTTAGTTACATCCACCTCAAGAAATGGCAAAATGTTTAAGAAGCACAGACACATATGTGTACACACGGACACACAGAGTTTATTTCTAGCACCGAGTTTCTTTCTTTCTCTTCCTTTCTTTTTCTTTCTTTCTTTCTTTCTTTCTTTCTTTCTTTCTTTCTTTCTTTCTTTCTTTCTTTCTTTCTTTCTTT
>CM052664.1:65457727-65472521 GCA_028533165.1 Leontopithecus rosalia
TCTTTACATTGGGTTAGAACAAGTTCTTTTAACTCCCAGAAGTTTCTTATTATCCACCTTCTGAAGCCTACTTCAGATAATGGGACACAGTCCTTTTCCATCAGGGCTTGTTCCGTTGCTGAAAGGAATTGCAATCCCCTGTAGAGGGAGAGGGGTTCTGATTTTGGGTATTCTCAGCCTTTTTAGGCTGGTTTCTTCCCTTTATTATGAATTTATCCATCTGTCGTCTTTACTGTTACTGCCTTTCTAATTAGGTTTCTGAGTGGACGCCCAGTTTATTGATTCCCAGTGCTGGAATCCGAGCAACCCACTGCGCCGGCCAAAACAGCAGCGATAAGGCTGATGGTGCTCTTCTGCCTGGGAATCTCCGGTCTGGCTTCCTTCTTGAGTCCATAACAAGCGGCTCTGCCTTCCTATTTCAAAAAATTTTTTGAAGTAGACAATTCAACTTGTGACACTGAGTCTTACCAGATCCTCAAAATGGGGAAATTAAGAAAGGACATTTATGAGATTTTTAAGTCCAAGTTTTATGAATTTTTTCAGTGAGTCTTACAAAGTGAAATACTGGTTGGAACTGGGCAGAGTTTCTAACAAGTTAGTTTTAGATTGGTGGGCAAAATGAGGGAAGAAACGAAAAACATGTTGTGACAAAAAAGTCTTAATACGTATGCCACTTGGTTGATTCATAGTCACCTTGTCACAGAATTATTTCACATATAGGGAAATGGAATGACATTGATTTAAATCTTTATCTGTATAACTTCAAGGCCTGTAAGCTACATCATTTTATCTTTCTCTCTCAATATTGATATATCCCTACGTACTCTGTAATGCTGTTGGATTGTATAATAAATGGTTCTAAAAAATTCAGCATAAACTTGTTACCTCACTGAAATCATTGTTGGCATACATTGGGTTAAATCTGTCCTGTGAAACTTCAGAAAATTGTCTGTCTACTTATCTACATACCCATTTATCTATCACCTATTCTATCTATCTATCTATCTATCTATCTATCTATCTATCTATCTATCTATCTATGTATCTACCTACCTACCTACCTACCTATCTATCATCTGTGTATCTATCATCTGTCTCTGTCATCTATCTATTTGTACACATATATTGTATCCCAAGTCTTCTGTGCTCTATATAAATAACCTGTTTTCTTTAGGTTTTCAAAAAAAAAGAGAGCTACATTTATATTGTAAGCAATAATCATTTCATATCATGATATGAAATTGGTAACTCCAACAATATCATTTTGGCTAGTAACATTCTCTGCATCCCAGATCTTCCGTCATTCTGAAACTTGGTTTCATTTGAAAGTACAATATGAATTAAAGTGTCTCTGATACATTTCAACCATGTGAAGACTAGAGTTGAAACATATGTATCAACTTTATTGGCAACATATGAAGCCACGTGGCAGTTCTACGAAAAATATATAATACCATTATTTTAAAGTTAGTTTGGAAGTATCTAAAATATCATGCTCTCTCTGTCTTGGCATTTCTAGGTAATCATGTTTATCAAAACATTCCGTTCCTCCAGTTTGTAAAATATATAAAGTAGAGAAGGGTTTTCAGAAATGGGTTTTTATGGTCAAGATGTCTACAGATAAGTCTGCATTTGAAAAAAAATAGATGTCAATTTTTTGTAAGAAAAATTTTTTTGGTAAATACATGTAATATTAAGAGTTACAGAATTCTCATTTTAATTTATAAATATTCTGTGATGTGTAATTAGATCAGGAGAATGAAATCCAACAATCAATGGAAACCTTAAGGAATTTAGAATCCTTTTTAATCTTTAAAGAAAATCCAATAAATACTTGAAAAACAAAATCGTTTAAGAGTTTTAAATGTTTCTTTTTGGATTTGCCACAGGGTCCAAGTTTTCTCTCTGAGGCCCTTTTTTCTACACAATCAACAACAGTTGAAGAAATGGATCCGTTTTTCAACCTTCATGAAACCATTACTAAGGTAGGGGAGACCTGCATTCATAAATAGGTGGGGAATATTTGTTCTTTTTTACTGGTAGATGGAGTAAAGGAACATAACCAATCAAGAAAAATCCATATATTTTCATTTCTAGAATATATGAGAAAGGATTTTAGAATATTCTATTATTTTACTAAGGAATAAATAAACAATTTGTTCAAGGTCATGCAGACACATAACTGATCATTTGTACTGCAAATTATTTTTTAATAAAACAATGAATTATTTCCCTTAATCTGAAAGTAGAGTTGTATAACAGCCTCAAATATACCTCTTCACTTTAGATGATAGGAAATACAAAATGGACCTTTGAACTTTTCTGTCTTCAATAGTTTGTTTAAATAGTTACAATACTTGTTCCTGGTGCTTTTTAGTTGCAGAAAAAAAGCGTACCTTTTAAAATGAGAAAGACTGCATTTATAATAAGAGAGGCTTTTACAGTATGGGAATCATACATATATTTTTAACATACAGGTGTCCCCCAACTTGTAATGGTTCAACTTTCTATTTTTTGACTTTATGGTTGTTCAAAAGCACTATGCATTTAGTAGAAATTCTAGATCAAGTACCCATACAACCATTTTGTTCTTCACTTTCAGAGCACTATTCAACAAATTATGTGAGATGTTCAAGACTTTTTTTTTTATCAGATAGGCTTTGTGTTAGATTTTGTCCAATTGTAGGCTAATGTAAGTGTCTGAACACACTTAAAATAGACTGGGCTGAGATATGATGTGCAGTATGTTTGCTGTATTAAATTAATTTTCAAAATGTATATTCAACTTAACATGGACATAACCCCATCATATGTTGTGAAATGTCTGTATTTTCATAGTGGTAAGTTAATTTTAGGAAGAGAATTAAGTTTTACAGTATGGAGCAAATCAATTTAATGTTCCTAACATCACATGGCATTGTATGGATTTTTACATTTACTAAAATATATATTTAACCTGTTTTCACCTGCTTTTGGGGGATGGACTTTGTAGAGAATATTGGCATTTTAGTGCCATTAAAATTATCCATATATATATATATATATATATATATGTATATACACATACATATATGTATAAACACATGTATATATGTGTGTATATATATACACACACACACACACACACACATAAACATGTAGAGAATAACTCTAAATGCCCTAACCAACCACTATGAGATCTAGTTATGCAACAAAATTGTACTTTAATTGAACCACTAAAACAATCCACATACACACGCATACATATATATGTATATGCACATATATGTGTATGTGTATATACACACACACATAAACATGTAGAGATAATGTCTCTAAATGCCCTAACCAAATCACTATGAGATCTTTTAACAAAATTGCACTCCTACCCCATAAATTTATACAAATAATAATATAGACTTTTTTTATAAAATAGGCTTTGTGTTATATATTGTCCAATTGTGGACTAATATAAGTATGTGAGCACATTTATGATAGAATGGGCTAAGATATGATAGTAGGTTACCTATATTACATCATTTTTAAATATTAGTGAAATTTTACAAAGCTGTTTTTTTCTTTTATAAAGAGGAAATTTAGTAAAGTGAACTGAGTGAATGTCAATAGAATGAGCTCAGAATACGAAGAAATGAGAGCCTGTCTGTCTTTGAAACTGAAGAGCTGTGTGAATTAATTTTTTTCCAAACCTTTAAAATAAGAGGAGATTGAATTACATTTTACTTAAAATTATTCTAAGCTCAAAATATCTAAATCTTAGCTATACATTTATTATGTTTGGCAAAATCATCCAACCGAAGCCTATCCCAGTTCCTTTATTTAGTTTTTAATATAACCCTCCTTTGATCATCCTTTTTTTTTAATGTAACAGAATAGAAGTGGCCCCATAACACCTCCTTAGTATTCAAAATCATAGCTGTATTTTTAATACTTGGAGATTTTACACACACACATAAACATACATTAATGAATATATAGTTTAAATAATTCATATACATTCATAAACATATGATATATGTATAATACTGTGTGTTATATTTATAACACACAGACACACATATAAACTTTCATGAATGGATATATATTTTAATGAATTCATATATATTCCTGTACATACATATGAATATATATATTTAAATGAATTCATATAGGATGAATTCATATATATAAATTTTTCACATATTCTAGATTTTCAGAGTCTGTGTTTATTTATTTATTTTTAAGCAAAGCATTAGAGAATTTTAGGGCAATGAAATAGTTATTTTTTCTCCATTTTGTTCTGCTTTTATGGCAATCAGTAAAATCAAGGATTTTTGTGGAAGGGATAATTTGAGCCAATGTTGACATGAGACATATGATGAAATTATGGTGTCTAGCATGTGAAATCCTCAGCCAGAGAAAATTCTAGGCTTTTCAACTCAGAGGTAAAAACATATACTGATAACTGATGCCTGAGGTCTTGGCCACTCTTAAGAATTTCATCTCCTGAGAACATGTTGGGAAGCAGGGATTGGTCAGGAAGGGAGTACAGGGGCACAGAACACATCTCGAACATATACAATTCTTGTGTTTTAATTAGTGTGAAACAGACAGGAAATTAGAGACCATTAGAGAAAATATAACAAATTTGTTCACAGATATTGGTACATATTTTACATGTGTTTTCAAATATGTTTGATGTGTGAGCAGATAGTTATTAACTCATTAAGTGGATGTTGGAAAGAATTATATGTCCAAGAGAAGATAAAACCTACCTAAGTTCAGAAGCAAGAGTTCTGTGAGCTTTTTTTTAATGATGACATATAACCCAATGCTGATTCTGTTTCCTCAGTCATCATGTCTACTAGCACTCATGCTGGAAACACTGGCCAGGGGATGAAATTGTGCTTTACAAGTTCAGTCTTACTTCTCCAAGAGCAGAATGGAGAACCCATAAAAGGAAGTAATTAATAGATATTTCATTTTAATGTCAAATTTTATCAAAATCAAAATGAAATAAATAGTGGGGATGAATAGAGTACATGAGCAGAATATATGAAGCATGGATTTTAGTTTTATCTTGTCTACAGAATTGTCATACTATCTCACAGAACTTTGTTATATTTTCTGCATCGAGAAAAGTACAGTCATAATGCCCTTCCTCAGTTGGATTCTGTGAGGTTGAAATAGATGATATACACATTTTCTCTAGAAATGAAGTATGTATTTAATTAAATATTACTATTAACTCATTTAAAAAAAGCTAGTATTAAAATTTTTCAAGTAGGCCCTTACCAGCATTTTCTGAATTTTGTTGCTACTATAAAATATATATCTATGGATAATATAGATATAAACACATAACCAAACTAATTTTCAATGCTAAGAGTACATTTAGTGTACATATAGAATATAAATTTCAATTTGTGAGGAGTTGAGGGACTTAGAATATTTTTTTCACTAATGATAAGTGGTATTATCATAAATGTATCACAACATATCACACATATAATATGCTTCTATTCTGCTTAATAGTGTGACATATAAATAGCACTCAGTTTTGAAATTAAAACCCATCTAGGTATACATTCTAAATGATCAATTATGACAAAATCAATTTTCACAAAAAAATGTGAATAACACTTGATAAAATTATGAAGCACAATTATTTGTAGTATTATGTCAATATTAAAGCATTTTTAAGTAACTAGAAGTTATTGAAATTCTGAAGATACTTTTTATTTCTCCCAATAAAAGTTTGTATATGATATGGCACCATAGCACAATCACATATTTTATATTACCTAATTAAATACAATAAATATGTATATCTAATACAAATATAAACATGTAATACAACTATTATTCTCTTCCAATGAATAACTCTTTTTCTTCTAGACTTTCCTATAGATTACAAGTTGATTTTATGCCAAATAAAATTATAATTTCTTCATATTAGGAAGTTAATAATTTATAAATAGGGTTTTGCTCAATTTAAACAATATTTTATTTTATTATTTGTATACATTTATGGGGTAGGAGTGCAATTTTGTTACATGAACAGATCTCATAGTTTTGGTTAGGGCACTTAGAGTATTTATCTCCCAAAGGACATACGTTAAACAATAAATAAATAAACCATACTCATACATGGAATGTGAACTGAGAGTCCTTGAAAGTAGTTTTTCACTGTTTTCCTGTAGTTTCTTTTTTTCCAAAGTTTGAATTTGTCTGGGCATTTGTCTTTTTGATATAAAGCATGAAACCTAAGAAAGTAATGAATGAGACTCAATATTGATGCAATAGGTATAATACATCATGGCTTCAATGACAGTCAGGTGGCACAGTTGCTGAAGGGCAAGACACACTGCATCAGTGTTGAAGATTTTTCTTATTTCCTATAATTACATTAAAATAGCATGTTTATTTTTAAATTATCATAGAAGCTGAACTAATTCCTTTATTGACTAAACCTAAACATGAATCAAGTGCCAATGTAAATTTTAGGTGCTTAATCATTTAATAAATTAATAAAAATTGTCATGTATTCATGTTTTTAATAGGCTTATTTCTCCTTCCTCACCTAAGAATTTTCTAGTTATGTTTCTAAAATATTACTATTTAGCTCCTAAATTGTTATTAGCTATCTTTGCATTCTAATAGTCTACTATAAGTCAAACATGCAGCAAGACACTTGGAATACAAAAATGGTTAACACACAGGAGAGATCTAACAGAATGAACAAGGTAAATAAATAATTTTAATAAATTATACCAACAGAGATGATAGTAATGTGGACAAAATATGGGAGGAAAGAAGATGGAGCTTTTGCCTCTGATATGGTTTGGCTCTGTGTCCCCACCCAAATCTCACATCGAATTGTAATTCCCACATGTTGCAGGAGGAGCCTGGTGGGAGGTGATTGAATTATAGGGATAGACTTCCTCCTTATTGTTCTCATGATAGTGAATGAGCTCTCACAATATCTGATGGTTTAAAAGTGTGTAGCACTTCTCCGTCTCTCTCTCTCTCTCTCTCTCCTCCTCCCCCATGGTAAGATATACTTGCTTCCCCTTCCCCTTCAGCCATGATTGTAAGTTTCCTGAGGCTTTCCAGCCATGCTTCCTGTACAGCCTGTTGAACTGTGAGTCAATTTAAACTCCTTTCTTCATAAATTACCCAGTCTCAGTAAGTTCTTTATAGCAGTCCCAGAATAGAGTAATACAGCCTATAGGATATCTGAAGGATTCACCAGAGAGGTGACATTTGAAGAATTTAAGAAATTTTAACTTGATGATAATATCAATGAGTTTCTTTTGACAGTACTTTAAAGATCAGGTTGTAGATGAGAGTGTATGAAAAATGATATGTATTTTGGAAAACAGATTTGTGAAACAGTTGTAAAATTGAAGGACAGATTGTATGATATAGGAGGCATGAAACAGTGAAAAGTCAAAGATAATTTCAATAGTTTTATCTTAGGTAAATTTGATATTATTGCATAATTATTCATTCAGTTAGTGGCTGGTTTGGAGAAAGCAGTGATAACTTTGACCTTGGATATGTGAAGTTTTGTAGTGCTATAAAGCACCTAGGCAGATAAGTCAAGGCGGCTGCTGATTATGAGGTTGTAGCTCAGAAAGAAGTAGGGTCTAGAAATGCACTGTCATGTATGGTAACCAGAAGTCACAGGTGTATTTAAATAAAAAATATTTAGATTAGGCCGGGTGCGGTGGCTTACGCCTGTGAGCCACCCAGCACTTTGGGAGGCGGAGGTAGGAGGATCACAAGGTCAAGAGATCAAGACCATCCTGACCAACATGGTGAAACCCCATCTCTACTAAAAATACAAAAAAAATTAGCCAAGAGTGGTGGCGCGAGTCTGTAGTCCCAGCTACTCGGGAGGCTGAGGCGGAAGAATTGCTTGAACCCAGGAGCTGGAGTTGCAGTGAGTGGAGATTGCAACACTGCACTCAAGCCTGGCGACAGAGCAAGACTCCATCTCAAAAAAAAAATTCATATATATATATATATATATATATATATATATGTGTGTGTGTGTGTGTGTGTGTGTGTGTATGAGTAAAAATTTAATTTCTCAGTGGCATTACCCATAATTCACTTGCTTAGTGATCATGTTTGCTAGTGGCTACTGTATTTGGCAGCACAGGTCATAGAAAATTTCCATTGTGACTGATGATGCAGATGATGTTACCTTGACAAGATTGGTCCAGAGGAGGAAGAGTAAAGTGAGACAGGCTAAAAGTCCCAAGATAGAATGGTTCATATAATCCTCAAGAAAGAAATACTATAAGAAGGAGAAAATGTTCAAAAGAATATTTACCCAATCAACTGCTTACTCATTATAACTTTGGAACCAGTTTTTTTGGAATTCTTGTTTTCTACTTCATTTATGCTCAATCCACAAGTCTTTGCTATTCTCAGTAAAAAGCTCCATGTGGCTTCTTCTTCATTACTTTAGTCTACTTTTAACAGATGCAATATCCAGTATTTATTTTATATTTGCTTTTGAATTAATATATTTTATTAGTTCTTTCTTGCTAAAATTCTGTCCGTAATAAATACTCAATGTGGATCACGAGGTCAAGAGATCGAGACCATCCTGGTCAAGATGGTGAAACCCCATCTCTACTAAAGATACAAAAAATTAGCTGGGCATGGTGGCGCGTGCCTGTAATCCCAGCTACTCAGGAGGCTGAGGCAGGAGAATTGCCTAAACCCAGGAGGCAGAGGTTGCGGTGAGCCGAGATCGCGCCATTGCACTCCAGCCTGGGTAACAAGAGCGAAACTCCGTGTCAAAAAAAATTAAAAATTAAAAAAAATAAATGAGACAAAATACTGTAGCTACATTTAGAAAAAAAAACATTTTAAAATGTGAATATAGGGCACATGGAGTGTCTGAAGAAGTTCTATCTATTATGTTATGGGGTAGATGGTAACTTTCATCTGGCACCACAAATGCTCTGTAGTATATGTAAAAAATCTCTGAATATGAATGGTACATCTAGTGAAACAAAAATGCCCTGATCTATGTGATACCATGGAAACCAGAAAATGACCTAATTTTGCTTGTAAGCTTCCTCAAGAAATATCAGTTTATTTGTCCTTTCATTACTTTTCTTAAGTTCAGAAAAAAAATCTTTATTTATCAATGGTATAGGATATATAATATTGGCATAGGGCTTTCAGAAATATTGCTCTTAAATGGATATACACTTCTTTCTGTTTTTGAAAAATGCACACAGGATCTTTGATTAAAAGTATTTTGGTGTTACAGTATGACAAAGAAAAAGTAGTAGGAATACTATGGTATCGATTCCCATTACATACATGAAGAAAGTGTCACAGAGATACTAAATTTCACAATAGGAAAATATTTGTTTAAAGCCTGGAAATCAAGGTTAGTAATTTTTATATAGTTTAAATTCCAGCGATAGAGTTATGTTTTCCTTTACATTATAGCTATAAATTTTGACTTAGTTTTGCAGTGGGCTGAATAAAGTTTAGTGGTGGTGTCATCAATGATTTAAAATTTTAAATAATTTTCATTGTTAATCATTTCTGTGAATATTAATTGCATTTGGCTGTCAATCCTTTAGGATCTATTAACCTTGGTCACTTTGATTAATAGATTTATATTTGCTAACATACTATTTTAAATACATGACTTTTGAAATGTAAATCTGAATTATTTTTAAATGTCATGTTTAAAACATGTTTGTACCAGTTATAATATACTTAAGATTCTTGGTGCATGATAACTGAAAACTTAAAATGACCTACTCATTTTATAACTATAGAATAAAGAGGCAGACTAAACTGTAGAGTAAATTCTCTTGAGATGCCATTCTAAGCTATAGCTTTTAAAACTGTTTCTCAGTAGCTTTTTATAAAGTAAAAGGAAAAGAAAGATACCAAGTGTCTTTTTGTTGTTGTTGTTTCAAAAATGTTAATCAGGCTGAGAATTCCTGGCTCAGTTCTTTAAATGCTTAGAAAACCTGGCTATAATTTTTCACCTGAATGAACAAATCTTTCTTCCAGGTATCTCTAATGTTGATCAATTGTTTGAATAAAATGTGAAAATATTATATTCTAATCGAGAAAACAAGTTTAAGGATGCTCTTTAATCTGTATATTTGTACATTTGAGGTAATTCTGAAGCTATGGATTTAGAGCTCTTTGTGAAAAATGCATTTTTTCTGCTATATCAGATTATTGTTACTAGGTGCAAAATGTCTCCATAGAGATCTGTACTCTTAGTTTTCATGATAAAAGCTAAAACAAAAGAAAAATGCGAATATGTTTTTTCAATGCAAAGATTGTACTTTATAATAAAGACTGTTGGTTAGAGCTACTGAAGGGAGATAATAGTGTATTAAAACCAACTCCTTACATTTTGAAGAGGAAATACTATAGTTGTGTGTATTTTCCTCATAAGTGTGTAAACTTAAAGTCTTCAATTACTAAAATTGGGGATTGTACCGACTCTTGCCTAGAGAGGTTTGGTTTATTGTTTTTCATGATATTCAACAAATATAATTTGTAAAGACATGCCTTATACTATCAGTTTCTCTCTCTTTGTTTTTATTACTCAGATGTCAATTATTACACAATATGTAATTGTCAAAATTTGACTCAATTTTTTTTTTGAGACGGAGTTTCACTGCTGTTACCCAGACTGAAGTGCAATGGCACGATCTCAGCTCACCGCAACCTCCGCCTTCTGGGTTCAGGCAATTCTCCTGCCTCAGCCTCCCGAGTAGCTGGGACTACAGGCACGCACCACCATGGCCAGCTAATTTTTGTATTTTTAGTAGAGACGGGGTTTCACCTTGTTGACCAGGATGGTCTCGATCTCTTGACCTCGTGATCCACCCACCTCAGCCTCCCAAAGTGCTGGGATTATAGGCGTGAGCCACCGTGCCTGGTCCAATTTTTAAACAGAAGTTAATCATTAAAATAAATACTTCAACCATACACCAAAAACTACCATATGTTAAGTGTTATTAGCACTTATTAAGATATGAAAAGAAGGCTGCTATTCTTTGAGCATACTTTTAAAAATCTTATATATACATAAAGACTGATTTTAACATGTTTTTGTACAGAATCTAAATATATTACTTGTGTAAATAAGAATGGAAAGTTTTTTTCATCACCTATAATTAGTGTGATAATCCTTTAAAGGCACAATAATATTATTTTAATAAGTTTTCGTGTTTAATTCAGGAAGTGGTAGTCTCATTTCATAAAGTAACATTTTTGGTAATAGTTGAATTTTGTATGCTCTTAAATATAAGTGCTTATTATTTCAATAAGTTCAAAGTGAATTTTGATGTTAATTTCTGCATTTTTCCCTCACTTTGAAGAGGAGACTCTACCTGTCCATACCATTCTTGAATAATACCATTCCCAAGGTGCTGTAGAAGTACAGAGACAAAGGGCAGAATAGTGAATGCATAACAGAATAACTCTAGATGGACAGATCAAATGACCCTCCAAAAATGTGTTTAAACAAACTTTCTGTATAATAAAAAGATTTAAAAGCTTCAGGCAATATAACTTTAAAAAAATCTAATAAAACACCACATACAGAAGAATCTGGGAAGTTTTTGGAACCTGGTATGACAAAGTTTAATGTTAATATTTAAGAGTCCTGAAGAGAGTACTTACTTCCCCCAGGGGCAACTATAATAAAACATTTCCCTACATGCACACACACATGCATATACACACCCATATGATATGGACTAAATAATGACACTGATTTTCAGTGCTAATCATGCTAATCATTATTAGTATTGATCCTCAGAAAATCCTAAACTCTGTGTGTGTGTGTGTGTGTGTGTGTGTGTGCATTTGCCCTCTTGGTGGAACTCTGCACATATGACCATATTCACCCTGACATTCCCTCATCTTCAATATATTACCCTAGACTATCATTACAAATTGATTGGGTTTGACAGATGAGAAAAACACCTTTGCCAGTCTGGATCTAAAATGCTCATCAGTTGTACCTTTTACCTTTAAAGAGGTAGGTTAGCCTTAGAAGCATCAAGGAATCAGCCTGGTGCAGTGGCTCATGCCTGTAATCCTATAACTTTGGAGTCCAAGGTGGGCGGATCACCTGACATCAGGAGTTTGAGACCAGCCTGGCAAATATGCTGAAACTCTGTCTCTGCTAAAACTGCAAACATTAGCCAGGTGTGGTGTTGGGTGCATGTAATCCCAGCTACATGGTAAGCTGGCAGGAGAATCGCTTGAACCTGGGAGGCAGAGGTTGCACTGAGCCAACATCGCACCACTGCATTCCAGCCTGGGTGACACAGTGAGATTCCAACTCACCAAAAAAATAAAAATAAAAATAAAAGAGAAAGAAACTTCAAGGAATCACTGAGTTAAGAAATCCCACTGATGTGAGGAGCTCTGTAAACGTGTGCTAGTTAATACACAACTTATTTTGGATAATAACTTACATTCAAAATATGAGGCACTGTAAAACACACACAATATTTTAAGACTAGTTTCTTCCTGTCCTTTAAGGGTTAATATTCTTGTCAATGCCAGAAACATTTGAAGGCATGCCTCGGTGTATAGCAGGATATTTAAATCTTTAATTCAATTGATCACCCAAGAACTTCATGTTGAAAAGGTTTTGTTTACTGAACAAGCGGTAATTAATTCATTGATACTTATCACTATTTCTCCATTTCAACATTGATCCAGCTTTTAACCAATAACCTATAATTGCCAATTTAATGAAATAAGTATACAGATATTGCAATCTTATGCTCTTTAAATATTCTTCAACTTTTATGTCTGCATTTACTCATGCCCCAATTTGGTTTCTCATGTTCTAGTTTGAGATACGTTTGTCAATGGTTGGTTGATGGCATGACTATCAGTGATTAGTCTACCAAATAAAAGTCTCAGATTTTTATTTCAGCCATATTTAGAAGAGCTTAGCATTTCTCTTTCTCATACATAGACAAAAACAAACATGTTGATATTTGATTTAATAGTTGTTACCGTTTGGTTTGTTTGACTTCTACAAACCCCATGTTGAAATTGATCCCCACTGTTGGAGGTGGGGCTTAATAGGAAGTGTTTGCATCATGGGGGCAGATCCCTCGTAAATGGCTTGGTGCCATTCTCAAAGAAATAAGTGATTTCCCATAAGAATTGGTTGTTAACAATAGCCTGGCATCTCCCCAGCCTCCGCTGGTTCTCTCGCTGCTCTCACCATGTGATCTCTGTACCTGCCATCTGCCCTTCACCTTCTTCCATGAGTGGAAGCAGCCTGAGGTTCTCACCAGAAGCAGATGCTGGTGCCAGGATTCTTGTACATTCTGCAAAACTCAAGCAAAATTAATAATATAAATTTATATTGTTCATAAATTACCCAGAATCCAGTATTTTTTGTAGCAAAACAGACTGAGACAGTAATTAAATACACACTTTTGGTTAGTTGCTTGAAATGGTAGTAATAACGCATTTTATGGACTTTGGGATTGAAAGATAAGAGATGCATATTTAGAGGTCTATAGAGGTATTACATTAGTTGCTTTATGTCTCAATTAGTAACATTAGTAATATGTAAAGAATGGAGGAAAGGATAAAAAAAGTGTGACATTTGGAATAATTTTAAAAAGAGCAACAAGTACCAGATAATTTAAGAATATGTGACACACATGAAAAAGGTTTGTTAAATACATGAATCAACAAAGCATTTGAACAATTAGTTTGTTATTATTACCTTGAATCGTGAGAAGTTGTATCTAAATCAATTAATAAACGTTAATCACAACTGCCAATCAGTTTAAATGCCATAGAGATATTTATTGGATCCAAGTAATTGATTTCCACAGCAAAGGAAATAAATGAGATTCTGTGATTCCTTTTCACCTTTTTTTTCTTTTTTGAGATGGAGTCTCAGTCTGTTGCCCAGACTAGAGTGCAGTGGAGTGATCTTGGCTCACTACAATCTCTGCCTCCTGGGTTCAAGCAATTCTTCTCTGTCAGCCTCCTGAGTATCTGGGACTACAGGCATATGCCACCACGCCTGGCTAATTTTTTATTTTTAGTACACAAGGGAGTTTCACCATATTGGTCGGGCTGGTCTTTTTAATCCTGACCTCAGGTGATCCATCTGCCTTGGCCTCCCAAAGTCCTGGGATTACAGACATGAGCCACTGCGCCCGGCCCTTTTCACCTTTTCTTATACACTTACTTCTTCAGAGAAGATACAGATAGAAGAGTCAGATGCTCTTACTCAAATGGTACACCATTCAGTTTATTCACATCCTTCAGAGGGTCCTGGGGACAACCATGCTGTCATTCTTGGAGGTTTTCCTGTCAGTGAGTTCATTATGAAATTAACCTACTTGGCTCCAAGATTCATTCAGAAAATATGGTCACAGTGCCTAGACCTTGTGTCTTAAGTTTTAAGAGTTGGCACAAGATGACCATATTTTCTCAATTGGCAACATGGGTTGCACAGGTACAGCTTCTTTTGGTACTAGTTATTAGGATCCAAATACAGATTAAATCAAAATATTTTACTTTAAAAATAAATCATGTATATATCCAAAGGACTATTAATCGTTCTACTATAAGGACACATGCACACGAATGTTCATTGCAGCACTGTTTACAATAGCAAAGACCTGGAATCAACCCAAATGCCCATCGATGATAGACTGGACTGGGAAAATGTGGCACATATACACCATGGAATATTATGCAGCAATCAAAAATGATGAGTTCGTGTCCTTTGTAGGGACATGGATGAATCTGG
>CM052664.1:65472621-65528962 GCA_028533165.1 Leontopithecus rosalia
TCTCACTCATAGGCGAGTGATGAACAATGAGAACACATGGACACAAGGAAGGGAGTACCACACACTGTCTATTGGGGGAAATAGGGGAGGGACAGCGGGGAGGGGGAGTGGGGGAGGGATGGCATGGGGAGAAATGCCAAATATGGGTGAAGGGGCAGAAGGCAGCAAAACACACTGCCACGTGTGTACCTATGCAACTATCTTGCATGTTCTGCACATGTACCCCAAAACCTAAAATGCAATAAAAATAAAAAAAAATAATAAATCATGTAACTATTTTCAAGAGACCTAAACAGATTAAAATATATGTCATTTGGAAAATCTGAACTAGTTTAAGCCTCTATGCATATTTATACATTGTTATTTTCCTGGAGTCCACCAAAACAAATTTTATAACTGAAAATAATGATAAAATACTGACTCCACAATGTCCAACACTTAGGCAGCATCCCTTCTTGTCCATGTTTGTATGTGCCACTATGCCTAACAGTGACTTTCACTGATCAGTCATATTAATGACTTGTGACATGTTTTACTAAATAAGTGGAATCTCTTTACCTTTGAAAATCTCTTGATTGGCAGGTGCTTTCTCCCCATTTCAGCGACATCATAAAGCATCATATTTCCCCTAATGTTGCTGGAGTTGGAAGTCACAGTGAAGTACAGTAATTAAGCACTGCAGGGAGCTTCTTTGGTAAATAGTTGGACCCGTTAAGTAATTACTTCACTTGTTCATGCTGGTTTGTCTACCAAACTAGCTTCTGCTCACAGTAGTTCTTTTTTTCAAAAGTATTATTCTTAAACGTATTTTTAAGTTTACAGAGAATAGTGAACACTTTTGTGATGGATACAATAAATTTTGTCCACACCTTTACTTACAATTTTATTTAAAAAAAAATCACTTCTTGGATGTATTTAAAGTCCTCTCAGTTTAAAATCTTGAATAGGAACATTTTCTAAGGTTTACAGTGGGTGTCTTACCTCCCCCACCACCGCAACTTGCTTGTTTGGAAGAATAAAACTAAGAAAGACCAAGAAATTATAGATCATCATATCTGCTTGTAGAGTTTAGTAATCTCAGCTAATCCTTACTCAGAGGAAGGAGGGTTTGAAGACAGTTGGATATGCCAGAATGGATACACTAAAAGACTGGGATCACTACACCAAGTAGTTTGTGCATGAACTAGAGATTGATGAGAATCTTAGAAAACAGAGATACTTCAGAATAGAAAATTTTCAAATATGATTTGTTTGTTGGATCGCTTAAATAAATAATAAAATTATAAAACAAAGAAAGGTTGTTGCTATTTTGCAACAATGTGAACTTCATTAAGCCTTTCTAGATTATATTTTTCTTCCTTCAGTTATAGGATTCATTCTTTATGTGAGTTAATCATACTTTCCCAACAAAGAATATTTAATATACTATTAATAAGAGAAAGGGGACAGGCCACAAATGACGTAGAAAAGTGATTTAACCCTGAGAGATAATGCTTATCACTTATATTAATTTATCAGCACCCTTAATTGTGGAGAAGTGTCAATATTCAGTGGTGTTTTTTCCTTTCATGTTAAAAAGTGAGGAGAAAACAACTGATATTTATTGATGATATATATGCTCTCATTTTATCCTGATAATAATCCTGTGAAGAAAATATTTTTATGCTCCATGTACAGAAAGGAAAACTGAGTTTCAAAGAAACTACGTATCTTGGTGAGATATGTATAGATTACAAATGATTGATTCTGATTCCCAGGAAGCATCATTATTTTACTCCACAATGCCTTTTCTGTAAATATTTATTTACAGTATATAGAAACCTCTCTTTATTCACAATAGCATTAACTGTCTTGCCCATTATTTATTTGAAGAATATATTTATTTTGTCACACAATCAATGTTTAATACACAGGAGTGTATTTGCATACCATGTTCTAGTTAATGATAATGCAGTGCTTAACAAGAGATGTATACAGTATTGGATATAAAAAAGTTTAAAATCTTATGGGAAATGCAGACAACCAGGAAAATTACAATGTGGTTTAATTTGTGTCCCAATAAGTATTGCAAAGGCTCTTAAGTAGGAACAGAGGGAGCCAATATGTAGATGCATCACTGAATTGTTCGTTTCAATAGGCAACTGCTTTCTCAATTCCCAGCAAATGACTGAGAAGTCCTATGAAAGTCAGGGTTAAAAAAAGAGATGCATTTATCCAATGGCTCCTGTACCTCATTGCTCAAATGTTCAAATGTGACCCCTCTCTGACTTCATCTCCAATTTCTTGTTTCCTCTTACCTCATTACTAGCGTTCTCTAGAACATTCTCCCTTTTAATATGCATATGGCTCACTCCCAGGATTCTGGCAGGTCTCCATTTAAATGTCACTTTGTCTCTAATTTTTTTAAATTATACTTTAAGTTCTGGAGTACATGTGCAGATCTTGCAGAATTGTTACATAGGTATTTACATGCCATGGTGGATTGCTGCCTCCATCTCCCTGTCACCTACATTAGGTATCTCTCCTAATGTTAACCCTCCCTGAACTCCCCACCCACTGCTATTACTCCCCTAGCCCCCAACCCCCAACAGGCACCAGTGTGTGATGCTCCCCTCCCTGTGTCCATGTGTTCTCATTGTTCAACACCCACTTACGAGTGAGAACATGTGGTGTTTTGTTTTCTGTTCTTGTGTCAGTTTGCTGAGAAGGATGGTTTCCAGATTCATCCATGTCCCTGCAAAAGGACATGAACTCATCATTTGTTATGGCTGCATAGTATTCCATGGTGTATACATGTCACATGTTTTTTATGCAGTCTGTCATTGATGGGTATTTGGGTTGGTTCCAAGTCTTTGCTATTGTGAATGGTGCCAAAATGAACATGAGTGTGCATGTGTCTTTACAATAGAACAATTTATAATCCTTTGGGTATATACCCAGTAATGAGAATGCTGGATCAAATGGAATTTCTATTTCTAGATCCTTGAGGAATTGCTACACTGTCCTACACAATGGTTGAACTAATTTACACTTCCACCAACAGTGTAAAATTGTTCTTATTTCTCCACATTCTTTCCAGCATCTGTTGTCTCCAGATTTTTTAATGATCGCCATTCTAACTGGCATGAGATGGTATTTCAATATGGTTTTGATATGCATTTCTCTAATGACCAGTGATAATGAGCATTTTTTTTTCCGAGATGGAGTTTCACTTTTGTTTACCCAGGCTGGAGTGCAATGGCATGATCTCGGCTCACTGCAACCTCCACCTTCTGGGTTCAAGCAATTCTCCTACCTCAGCCTCCCGAGTAGCTGGGACTACAGGCTTGCCACCATGCCCAGCTAATTTTTGTATTTTTAGTAGAGAATGGGGTTTCACCATGTTGACCAGGATGGTCTCGATCTTTTGACCTCATGATCCACCCGCCTCGGCCTCCCAAAGTGCCGGGATTATAGGTGTGAGCCACTACATTTTTTTCATATGTTTGTTGGGCACATGAATGTCTTTTGAAAAGTGTCTGTTCATATCCTTTGCCCACTTTTTGATGGTGTTGTTTGCTTTTTTCTTGTAAATCTGTATTAGTTCTTTGTAGAGTCTGGATATTTGCCCTTTGTCAGATGGGTAGCTTGCAAAATTATTTTCCCATTCTGTTGGTTGCCAGCCCACTCTAATGGTTGTTTCTCTTGCTGTGCAAAAGCTCTTAAGTTTGTTTAGATCCCATTTGTCTATTTTGGCTTTTGTTGCCAATGCTTTTCATGATTTAGTCATGAAGTCCTGGCCTATGTCAATGCCTATGTCCTGAATGGTATTGCCTATGTTTTCTTCTAGGATTTTTATGGTGTTAGGACTTATGTTTAAATCTTTAATCTATCTGGAGTTAATTTTTGGATAAGGCAAAAGGAATGGTCCAGTTTCAGCATTCTGCACATAGTTAGCCCATTTTCCCAATACCATTTATTAAACAGAGAATCCTTTCCTCATTGCTTGCTCTTGTTAGGTTTGTCAAAGATCAGATGGTTGTAGGTGTGTGGCATTACTTCTGTGGCCTCTGTTTTGTTAGATTGGTCTATATCTCTGTTTTGGTACCAGTATCATGCTGTTTTGGTTACGGTAGCCTTATAGTATAGTTTGAAGTCAGGTATTATGATGCCTCCAGCTTTGTTCTTTTTGCTTAGGATTGTGTTGGCTGTGCAGGCTCTTTTTTGGTTCTATATAACGTTTAAGGTGGGTTTTCAGTTCTGTGAAGAAGGTCAATGGTAGCTTGATGGGGATAGCATTGAATCTATAAATTACTTTGGGCCATATGGCCATTTTCACGATACTGATTCTTCCTAACCATGAGCAGGGAATGTTTTTCCATCTGTTTGTGTCCTGTTTTATTTCCTTGAGCAGGAGTTTATAGTTCTCCCACTGTCCAACCAGTCCCATTGAGATGAACCTGGTACCTTGGTTGGAAATGTGGAGATCACTCACACTTTGCATCACTCTCACTGGGAACTGTGCTCTGAATCTGTTCCTATTCAGCCATCTTGCTGAAAGTCTCAGCACTTTGTCTCTCAAACCTTTCCTGGAGATGTTATATAAAGTTGCACCCTCCCTCATCCATACCTTCTCATTCAACTTTTTCTTCCAAGGTCTTACTTCTTATCAATTGTAAAACTATTATTTATTTATTTTTCTTTTCTCCCTCTTCCCTCTTTCTTTTCTTTCCCTTTTTCCCTCCTTCAGATTAGTTTTTTTTTGGTCTTGCTCCACTAGAATATAAGTTCCTTGCAGGCAAGGACTAGGTCTGTTTGTTTCTAAGTATTATCTTCAGAGTCTGGCTCGTAGTTGCTGCTCAGTAATTATTTGTTGAACAAATGAGTAAAAAGCAATTTACAGCATAGTATGGGAATAAACCAAGACAATGTGATTGCTTCCTCTCTATGCAAGTCTTCTTATCTACTCCAACCATGATTTCTTGACCATTTCACATAAAAGGAAACACGAGGCAACATGTCATTTCCTCACCAGCTTCACATTCATCTTCTCAGAGTATATGCATATACATTCTGATTCCTTCTAGGCTAAAATTTTCCTACTTATAGCATTTTGTAGATTGTTAAAAATCATTAAGTAAGAAAAGATTAAAATAAGTAGCATTCCCATAACAAATCAAATTTAAGCATAAAAAGTATATTTGTTCTTTATGATAGAAATGACAGGTTATCAATACATACCATTAAATACCATGTAACACATACTAGGTAGTTACCTATATACACCATTACAAATGAAACTACACGCTATTTTTTTAAACTGTAAAATGCACCATATGTACAAAAGCAAAGTATACAACATATGTACATCTTAGAGAATGATCATAAACTGAACTTCCATATGACCACAATCCAGGTAAAGAAACAGAACAATACCAGTTCCTTAAAAGACCCCTCCAGGGTATCTCTTCTAAATCATCATTCCAATACTTTATAAAAGGGATAACCACATGTTTAGTTTTCTGAGAGTTCTTTGTGTGCATTTTTAAATATTTTTGTCTCCTTATATGCATCCTTCAACAATATATTATTTAGGTTTTCCCATTTTTTAAGTTTTTCCATTTTTCCCGTCTTTGTAAAACAGAATTAGAGGGTATGCATACTTTTTTAATTTGTTTTTTTACTCTATGAGATATACTATTGTATGCATAAAACTATCAGATTCAAGAATCTAAAATAATGCTTTTATTCATTACTCAAGATCTTCATGAAAAAAGAAATAAAGGAAATTGACCACCAGACAGAACCTGAAGATGGTAAAAGTCTCACAACTTAATACTTCTGTTTTACATATCTTCTTTTATACCAAAATAGGCCCAAGATATTCATCATCCAAATCTTAATAGGAACTGTTTACTGATGATAAGAGGAAAGCAGATCTCTTCAAAAGTACACAAATGTAAAATGGCCGCTCGCCTATATTTGAAAGGTAATTCAAGCATAGGTGTTGAAAGCAGGAGTGACAACATGGGACCTCAAATATACTTTTTGAAACCAAGCACAGTAAACAAGATAGTGCACACCTATAAAGGAAAAGCGAGAGACATATCTGAAAAGAAAAAGAGTCACAATATTCATTTAGAAGAACAGCAGTGTGCTTGACTTGAAATAATAAGCATTAAAGATAATGCATAACCTGGGTTTTGTGTTTGAGAGTAGTTGGAGAAAGTTTGATTGATAACGAAGAGAGGACTGATTTCTCTACTCATTCTCCATGTTGGTAGATGTAGCAGTAGTTTATTTCATTGTGGTAAAGCGTTTTGTTGCATAAATATACCAAAATTTATTTACCTATTGTTTTACCATTGACGGGCATTTATTGTTTCCAACAATTAAGAGTAGAGTTTTTACATGTCTCTGGCACAAAAGTTTCTCTAGTATATTTAAGCTGGAATGGAATTACTGCTTCATAGGGAATAAATATCTTTGACTCTACTAGGTAATACCAAATTGCTAGAATAGTTGACTGCCAAAGTCCAAAAGGACTAGAATAGCCTATTGATAAGGCAGAACTAATGGCACCTACTTCACAAAAGAAGAACATTATCCTGACTGAATTTAGTAAGCTAGTATCTCTATAGGTGCTATTCTGGATGTATATCGGATTTGGTAACTGAGCTCAAGTTTTAAGATGGATGTTTTAAGCCAGAATGATTGGCAATGATAAAAATTCATTACAATCATTTAGAATTGATGGATACGGTGAAGGGAGGATTGTTTGATAAAAGCTTCTTGTCCAGGTGAGTAGAACAAACAATTTTTCTGGATATATTGATTAACAGAAATTCCTTGAAACAAACAGTGATGTTATTTATCAGCTTAAAGTGTTATCTTCACAACCAAGAGTCTCCTGGAACAGTTATGGACACAGGCAGTCTTAGTTTTTAGTGCTGATAGAGAAGATAAGTAGATTCACATATTCTTAGTTCTTGAAATCATATGTGCGAAAATTTTCCTTGATATGATCCTTTAACAAACTGGATTTCATTTTATTTTGTTCCTTCATTTTTTCCAGTCTGATATGTGTAAGAGCTGCCTCATTGTGGTTTAAGTTATGTCTTTCCTCCGGGTGCTAATGAAGTTGAGTGCCTTTACGTATGTGTATCGGTGGGGTTTCTGGATATTTGTATGTTTTCTAAGTGCTTCTTAAAATCATTGCCAATTTTTGTGGATTTTTTTCTTATTGATTTGTAGCAGATATTCATATATTCTGGCTATAAATTTTTGGTCAATTGCATACATTGAAAATATCTGCTCTCAGATTTTGACTTTTATTTTTGCTTTTTGAATTATATTTTTATGAATAGTTCTTCATTTCAGTGTAATCTAGTTTACCAACATTTATGTTTTTAGTCCTTTGAGGTTCTTAAATTTCTACCTTCTCTGAGTAAATATTCTTATATTATACATCTTTATAATTTTTTCAGACTAATTTAATCCACCATGATATTGATGATACCGAGGATAATTGTGATGATTTAGGTAGGGGCACAGCTTTTCATTTTTCAATCTAATTTATTGAGATTTCCATTCTTTCTCAATGATTGTGCAGTAATGCTGCACTATACATCAAGTTGATATAGATGTGTAGGCTTGTTTCTGGGCTCTCAATTCTATTCCTCAGTCTATTTGTCCATATGTGTACAAACACAACAATGTTTAGACACAGAACTTTAAGAAATTTGTATGATAGTTTGTGGTTCTTATGTAAATCTTCTTTAAAAATATCTGGAGTATTCTTGTTCTTCGCATTTCCATATAAATGTAAAAATTAGCTTGTCAAATTCCACAGAAGCCTTGCTGAGCTATTTATTTGAATTAAAATCAATACGTAGTTGTCCAATAAATACTTGCTTGATCCAGTGCTGTTGATTTTTCATGTTACTAGCATCAAATGAAGTAATTGCAGTAGCAAGGTAAACAATTAAAAATCCTAGTTTTAATGCTGTTGAGTGCTAAAAATATCCTTGTAAGTCATTCTTTAAACAATTCATTTTATAGATAATTAACTGCAACCAACAGTAGCGAAAATCAAGATTATAGAAGGTATGTAGCTGAAATAGGACTCAGGCAAAGCTGTTTCCTTTTCCCCAATACCGTTTGTTCACATGTGAAGCTGTTTACTTTTTCCAGTACCTTTCATTTGCAAAGAATTTTTACTCAGCACCTCTGTATGTCCTTGAAAGTAACAATGAACAAGATAAGAATCTATATTTTATCAGCATCTCACTATATCGTACTGCCTCGTATCCCCAAACTCAAAAACTCCACAGACAAATTTTTACTAAACACATTTTAAGTGTTGGACACAACATTAGTTGAAGAGAATGTGACAGTAAAGGAAAGAGGAATGACTATCTTCCTCATGAGGCTGACAGTCCATGGGAAACAGATATCACAAAAATGTAGGTATAAATATGAACTATACTATGGCTTTGAAGGAAAGTTCAGAATAACACCGGAATATCATGGGAGTCCTACCTAGTCTGGGACATCTGGGAAATTTTTCCTGGGGAGCGTTTTTAATTGTTCCCTAAAGTGCATATAAGAATTATCTAGTTACAGAGGGAGAAGAAAGAGTCAAGGAGAGCTGTCTGTATGACTGAGGCCTCCAAGGCAAGAGGCAGCACAGCCTATTCCAGGAAGCAAAAGAAGGCATGTCACTGGAAACCAGGGACCAAGGTAATGGTGTAAGTCAGAAGGAGGTAGGACCTCATGATGCATCAGATAGTTTGAGATAAAAAAGAAGTTTCCAAGACAGTGTGAAAGAGTTCTAAAACCCAATAAACTGGGGGTTTCCAAAGTCAATATTCACATTCTTTAAAGTAATAATGAAGACTGAGACTATTGATTTTTACTTGGCAGTAAACAGCATCAGACAGTAGAGCTGACTCAGCTAAGTAGTAATTGTTTCAGTGGTCTGACAATGATTAGATTAAAACACTAGGAGAAGCATGTGAAGATATCCAGTATAAAATAAGGAGTTTTGTCAATTCGTAAAACCTTAAACTAGAAATATAGCTTAAAATTATTTCATATGTAATTATAAACAGAAATATAAACTATTTAAGTCTTCATCTTTTTTGTCTTTTTCAACTTTGTTTTAGTTACTTTCAAATTTTTATGTATAGCTTTTAAACTAATTTTTCTGTCACCAATTATGGAACTCAGATATTTTAACGACTTATTTTCAATATGCCAATATATGTAAAAGTGAAATTTTACTTTTAAATATTAGAATTGACATCTAAACAATAAGAACATGTTCTTATTCAAACATGTCTACATATTCAAAATAATATCATTACACCTAACAGAATTATTAATTCCTTAATATTATCTAATATCTAATTTATATTAAAATCTTCCATATCACTTATGTGGATGGTTTATCCAAATTCAGATACAATTTGCGACAACACATTGCATTTGGTTAAGCCTTTGCATGTAGTCATTTTTTTCTTTTTTATGACACCAATCTGTTGAAGAGACTAGGCTAATTGTCTTGTCATTAGATTTACCTTTGAGATTTATGGTGTCAGTTAGCCCATTCCTCTATCCCTATGATGTTCTATTACTGGAAGTTAGAGTTAAAGATATGGTTACAGTAATTAAGGGTTTTTGGCTAGAATACAACATAGATGATGTATATGTCATATTGCCTGCCTTCCTTCGGAGGCATATCTTACCTGGTTGCTAGATCATCAGTGGATTTAAAGATTGACCATTTAATGCAGTGTGATAAAATTCTGATCTATTTTTCTTGTATAGTTTCCCCTTGTTATCAGAAAATCATAGATCTGGTGTATCTTTATCCAATCAAGTGTAAAATTCCTTATTACAATAGTCAGGAAAGGGTAGATAATGTGCAGTATCAGAGTTCAAAAATCTCAATAGCCTACAAAGACAAAACATTTTTATTCATTCAAAATCTATGAATTTCCACTTTATGATGACTCACAACTATATATCTATGTGAACATGCTCTTTACCATATCCAAGGCAGAGAAAGAACAAAATCAACAAGTATGCAGTGGTTCTTAAATATTTCTGCCTATAAATGACACATCTTGCTTCTATTCATATGTCATTCACCAAAACAAGTCATATGGCCATAGCTAACTTCAAAAGATAGAGAAATGCATCCTACTCTGCATTCCTAACAGAGGAGAGGCAGAAGTCACATCTGCTATCCATTTACCTAGCTAGTACTTTTAATGCTAATTGACAATTTTTGTCAGAATTACTAGTTTGGGTTTTTTTTCCCCAACTTTTATTTAAGATTCGGTGGGTACACGTGAAAGTTTCTTACCTGGGTATGTTGTCTTTTTATTAAAAATAAAAACACAGAAATGTATATTAATGTAAGTTGCCAGTTGAGCGTTTTCCTCATTAAAATACAGATGCATATAACTTTCTTTCAGACTATTATTATTGCATTCAGATTATTCTCTCATATTCTTCTGGCTGGCAATTAAGTCCAATTAGAACAAATGATTACAGAATTTACTATACTTTAATTTTCAAGAGTCTCTTAGAAAGAGGACTGGAAACTGCAACCGTGAATCGATTGCGAAGGTTGAGATCTAATGGGTAGTTTTGGTTGATATATTTGCTACTTAAGCTTCAGCAGGAAGCACAATTTACTGAGAAGCACAATGATTTCAGGTAATGTTTGTGAAGTGCTTTACACCTGGAGCCCTGCATTAACGTAAGAACTATCTGAGTAAAAGGAGCCTTGGCAGCACTTAGATTAGTGTCCACAGAGGACTTCTTTGACAGTTACTGTGGCATTATGGCAAAAAGGAAAGTCTCTAGCCAGCCGCTCTCATTTCTTGCACTTGTTAGTTCTCTGTATTTATTGTCTCTGGGTTTGCCTTAGAGCAATCAGAAGCAAAGCAATTACCTTACAAGGTTGATTTGGTCTAGATCTGGTGTACCCCCAGTAGAGCGTTGTAATAACATTCAGCACAACGTGGTGAGCAGTGAAGGCATGTTTTGTCTTTCCGTTCTGTCTCATGCCAGCTTGTCATATTCCCATGTACATGACTGGAGATTTAGCATATTTGCTTGAGGTATGGTTCTGAAAATAGTACAATTGAACCCTTGGGGTGAGGGAGCAAATAAACTTCAAACACTTAGATTCCACTTTTTATTCACTTCACTTTCCTTGTTATTGAGAACACATGGTAGTTTCCTTTATTTCACTCTTTTCCCTTGGTTTTCTATCTGTAAGAAATGGGTGTAACACTGAGGTCTATTGGGGGAAATAGGGGAGGGACAGCGGCGGGGGGAGCGGGGTAGGGATGGCATGGGGAGAAATGCCAAATATGGGTGAAGGGCCAAAAGGCAGCAAAACACACTGCCACGTGTGTACCTATGCAACTATCTTGCATGTTCTGCACATGTACCCCAAAACCTAAAATGCAATAAAAAGAAAAAAAAAGAAATGGGTGTAAAATGCAGACATAACAGGATCTTTGAGGAGGATTTATTAAATAATTAAATTCAATAATATATTGTATGTAAAATGTACGGCATAAAAGCTACTTTTAAAAACTGGCTGTAATTCATATTTAAAATACACAAGCTAAATGAGAATTTGGAACCATAGTACCCTTGTTGGCAATGATTCAAGTGAAGCATTCTGAAATTCAAATAATTTTTTTTTTGCTTTCTTCCATATTTTAATCACTATTGAATTATAAAGGATACTTTACTTTTGAATATGTGCCAATGTCACATACATTTTGGATTTTTACACTTTTCCAGCAAATGCTTCCAGAGCATTCGCTTCAACTGGCTCTTTTAATTTTACTCTTGGATATTTATTCCAATCCGTGTGTACTCCAGAGAACTTTCCTTATATCGGATATGATCTACTTTTAAGATGTTGTTGCTAAACCTTGTTGCGTCTCATGAAAACAGTGTAGCTTAAAGAAGGTATTCTTTTCCTCTTTATACATCCCAACTCCAAAGATAATAAGGTTGAGCTTTGCTTTTTCTATAAGAGGAATCAAATACTTTGCCTGGGGTCTTTTGTCTTCTCTCTTCATACCTTCAGTTGTCCCTTTTGTAAACTAGTTATAAGCATTTAGTTTAGAAATAAAAAATTAAGTGTTTTTAATGCTGGTGAATACGTCTGTCCTGCCAAAGGAAGTTGCTATTGGCTACAAAGATAATTCTTTTGGCAGAAGCTTAATTTTTATTGTTTACATATAATTACTGACTTGGATGCCTGTGAGAACAAGATAATTTATTTTAAAAATCTACAGATGGACCACAACTGCAAATATGGCATCAGCAATTTATTTCATAGTATTTTAACTCAGCGTATTCTGTTCTGCAGCCTTGTTATTATCAGCTCTTCAATCCAAGACTGCTCATTATTCTTTATAGTGCAGTTTTATGAAAAATAGATAAAACATTTATATGTTTGTATAGTCTCACATTTCAGAGGAAGTTCCAGATTCCAAGGCTCCTGCTGGCATTATCAGAGACCATCAATAAAGAAAGAGTCTTTCTTGGCCTTCTGATACTTGCCAAGCTCTTAACTGTCTCATAAGTGTTTCTGAAAATATTGTCGTCACGTGTTTTATTCTGCGTGGGATACCATAACAAAATACCACAGACCAGGTGGCTTAGGTAACATAAATTAATTTTCTCACAGTTCTGCAGGCTGGGAAGTTCAAGGTGCCAGGAGAGGTGGTATCTGGTAAGAGTTTCTCCTTGGGTTGCAGATGGCTGCCTCCTCATTGAGTGCACACATGGCCTGCCCTCAGTGCACATGGATAGAGACACAAAGAGAATTCAAACTCTCTGATATCCGTTCTTATAAGTACAGTAATCTCATCAGATCTTGGCTCCACCCTTATTACCTTCTTACCTTTAATTACTTTCTTAGAGGTCCCATTTCTAAATATAGGCAAACTGGTGGTGAATTTTAGGGGAACAAAAATCATTCAATCCATAACAGTGTGCTTGACACCTAAATGTTAGATTTTCAAAATACATTTACTATTTATATCAACACACGAGTTTTATATTTTAACGCCAAAATTTTTTTTAAAAAAAACAAGTTCTCTTTATATACTATGGTACCATTTGGCAGTTTTTAAAAAAGTTAAACATAAGCTTCTCATGTGACCCAACAATTTCCCTCCTAGGAATCAACACAACTCACATGTTCATAGCAGCATTATTCAGAATAACCCAACACCAAAAATTCAGATTTCTATCAACTTTACCAGTAGATAAATAATATGTAGTATATCCATGCAAATAATGAATAAAATACTGACACATGCTTCAACATGTATGAACTTCAAAAACATTATGCTAAGTGAAATAAACCCTATACAAAAGGCTACATATTGAATGATTTGATTTATAGGAAGTGTCCAGAAATGACAATTTTATACAGACAGAAAGCAGAAGTTGCCCAATCTTAGGTTTTGGGGACAGTGAGTCTTTCACAGGTTTGATTGCAAACGGAACTCAAAGGAATTTTTTAGAGGGTGGGAGAGGTTTGATGAAAATATTCTAGAGCTGGATTGTGGAGTTGGATGCACAACTCTTTAAATTTACTTAAAATCATGAAATAGTATACATGCAGTGCATGAATTTTATGGTGCATAACTATACCTCAATAAAGCTTTTAAAATACTAACGCTTGCTTGTATAAAATATGTCTTTGCTTCGTTTCAGTACTATCATGTGAAATTCTTGCCAGGTTTCACTAAGATTCAGTCCTATTCTTCCCCTAAAATGACGATTGGTTTCTGTAACAAATCTCATTATTGTCGATAACTTCTCCTTTCAGGGAAGAAGTCTACCATCTACTAGTTTAGAGGATGTTTTCTCATTCATCCAGACTTCTATTTCTTAGTATTTCTTTACATGAAACATTTTGCTTTTCTTTTTCTTTCTCTCTTTTTTTTTTTTTTTTTTGAGACGGAGTTTCGCTCTTGTTACCCAGGCTGGAGTGCAATGGTGTGATCTCGGCTCACCGCAACCTCCGCCTCCTGGGATCAGGCAATTCTCCTACCTCAGCCTCCTGAGTAGCTGGGACTACAGGCACGCGCCACCATGCCCAGCTAATTTTTGTATTTTTAGTAGAGACGGGGTTTCACCATGTTGACCAGGATGGTCTCGATCTCTTGACCTCGTGATCCACCCACCTCCGCCTCCCAAAGTGCTGGGATTACAGGCGTGAGCCACCGCGCCCGGCTACTTTTCTTTTATTAGAGATGTTTGACATCCAGATCACCTGTCAAATGTTCTAGGAAAGGAGAGATTCAGGGTGTTGGTAGAACACAAACTGTCTCACCATTCTTTGGAATTAGCAAATCTTGGATTCAAATCCTAGCTCTCCTTCATGCTGAATGATATTATTGATGTTGCATAACTTCTCTGAGCTTATCTCCTCATCTTTGAAATGTGGATGGCATCACGAGGATTGTTGGGAATACAAATGAAAATTAGTATAACTTGTTACTACAGTGTCTGCAGCATTGTTTATATAGGTCATGAGTATTAAAAGTGTTTTCTTTTTTAATCCCTGAAAAAAAACTTAGTATCGTATATAATTTGTGTATTTTTCTAATTCACATTTACACTGCCTTTTGCTTAATGGGATTCTTCTGAATAATTGAAGAAAATTGTTAAATCAGTAACAAATTATAGTGATATAATGAACAACAAAATTGTTATTTTGAATATAATGAGCACATCAATATAACTTTTCAAGGCTAATATAAGAAGGCAGCGCATGTCAAATTTTTGTGGTATGATCTAAGTCTTTTTGCTCTATGTTATGAGCTTGAATGAACCTATAGTATTTAATGATTAGACGATACAATCTACTAACATGAGCTTTGGTGAGAAGTGACTGTCTGGTTTCACTCTAATTCATTTTAGAGAGGTTCTTATCACAGCTAATCCAGAGAAAAAGAGAGTTCAGGGCATTCCTATTATTTGAAGGTAGGACAGGTGCAGTCACTTGGAATTTATAGGAAAAACAGAAGAGAAATCGGAATCCAGATACTGTTAAGAGTTTATATAAGTCCTTCACCACAAGCCACTAGGTTTTTTTAAGCTGTGAAATTATTTTTATCCCATCAATAGTGGAGACTAACCTTGACAAAACATATATATTTGAAATGTTTCCAATCCATTTCTTAACATTTTGCGAAGGCTTTGTAATTTGTGCAGGGTTTTGTTTATCACAACCTTAACTTTGTATCAAATATTAAATATGAAGGGTCATATAACTGCACAACCAATGTGTGTCAGTCATTTTCTGGCCATTTAAAATGCCTTGTACAAAGCAAAGCAGAAAAGCAAAAGAAAACAAAAGAGAAGCTTGCTCTTGAGAAGCAAAATTTCTTTCTGAATTTGCTCATGCTCAGAGCAATGTTTGCTCATAATATAAAAGACCTATTTTTTTAATTAAAGCGTATGGCATATGAGCAGACACAGTGAGAGGATTGTACATCAGATTGTGCTGTACATCAGATTTCTATGTGGTGCTAGCTTGTCTTTTGTAAAAAAATCTATTCAGTAATAAAATGAAGATAATTCTATAACTTCTCTTATACCTAAGAACATTTCAAAAGAGTTAACTATTTTCAGTGAGTGACCACTCCCATACCAATAAAGCCTAGATTCTCTAATATCTCCTTTTCAGACATCAACATGGACTTTATTTATATGAGGGGGAAAGTGAAGGAAAGAGCAGATAGCAGGATGAATGAAATGTTTGAGATATATTTATTTTGCATATGAGTTTAAATGAAGGAAGGAGAATTTTAAAGATTTGTTGGCAACAACTCTCCCCTCACCCGACCAAGTAAAGATCCCATATGGGAGGCTTGAACTGTTAAAATGTGCCATAGTAATATTATATCATGCTTAGGACTTTTTATCTTTCAAAAATAAAGTAAGAATCATCTGTAAACTCTGACTTTATATTTGATTGTGAAGATGCACGAGGCAGTTGATTCTTGAACAATACAGGGGTTGGGGGCACTGACTACCCATGAAGTTGAAAATCCACACAGAACTTTTGACACCCCCAGAACTTAACTATTAATAGCCTGCTGTTAACTGGTGGCCTTACTGATAACATGAACAGGCAGTTAACACATATTTTGCATGTTATTTGTACGATACACCGTATTCTTACAGTAAAGCAAGCTAGAGAAAAGGAAATGCCCTTTAGAAAACCATATAAGGAAGATAAAATATATTTATTATTCATCAAATGGAAGTCAGTCATCATCTGTGTCATTTCCACACTGAGTAGGCTGAGGAAGAGGAGGAAGAGAAGGGGCTGGTCTTCTATCTCAGGGGTGGCAGAGTTGGCCTAAGTCGAGGAGATGAAAGAGGAGGAAGGCAGGCAGAAAACTGTGTAACTTTTTTTTTTTTTTTGAGATGGAGTCTTGCTCTGTCACCAGGCTGGAATGCAGTGCCCCAATCTTGGCTCACTGCAATCTCCACCTCCTGGGTTCAAGCGATTCCTCCGCCTCAGCCTCTTGAGGCGTGCCAACATGCCTGGCTAACTTTTCTGTCTTTTTAGTAGAGACGGAGTTTCACTGTGTTGGCCAGGATGGTCTCGATCTCTTGACCTCGTGATCCGCCCACCTCGGTCTCCCAAAGTGCTGGGATTACAGGCAACTCAGTGTAACTTTACAGAAATACACAGTAATTTTTGACTTTCTTGCTAATCTTTCTTCCGCCATTGGCTTTAGTTTCAGTGCTCATACCATAGAAGGGTCTGTGTCCTAAAAGGAATCAAAAGCAGGCTCAAATAAGTGAAACCCTTCTGCCAGGTTTTCTAATGTTAATTTGTTTTCTGGAGCTGCCTCATCTATATCTTCTTCCTCTTCATCTGGCACTGGTTTGGAAGCACTCATTTCCCTCAAGTCTTCTGTTCATTCTTTTGGTGTGGTGTCTATGAGCTTTCGCATTTCTCCGGGACCTGTATTTGGAAAACTTTCTCCCTGCCCTGCCCCCACCACCTTTTTGTTTGCCATATCTACAGCCTCTTTCATGACTTCCCTGATTGGCTCTGTCATAAATTCCGTGAAGTTATGCACAACATCTAGACACACTGTTCCACAGGAATTTATTGTTTCAGGCTTGATGGCTTTCATGGCTTTTCCTGTATCAGCAGTGGCACCGCAAAGGTGTAATCTCGCCACACTTTCATGATGTTCTCTCTTTGGGGTTTTCCTTTCCATAGGGTACTGTGTATAATGAGCCTTAAAATTTCTTAAGACTCCCTGATGTAAAGGCTGAGTGAGAGACATTGTGTTCAGCGTCAGCAACTTTGGTGTTGGACTCATGGGGTTCTGTGTGACCAGAGCCAATGTAAAATAAGTCCCTGGTTGACAAGTTACTTCCTCATTTCGAGGACAAAGCACTGACGAAGCCAATTCAGTAAAAAGGTTTTTGTTGGCTGAGGCAGGAGAATTGCCTGAACCCAGGAGGTGGAGGTTGCGGTGAGCCAAGATCGGGCCATTGCACTCCAGCCTGGGTAACAAGAGCGAAACTCCGTCTCAAAAAAAAAAAAAAGGTTTTTGTTGTTCATGGGCTGATTGCTGTGCCATCGAAAGACTGACCCTTGGTTTTCATCTTTTCCTTTCAAGTCTAGGGGTTAGCAGCTTTATTAATAAGTATAGTTCTGACCATAAACCTGACTTCAATTGAATAAAACTGTATGCTTAGCCTATCTTTTCTGTCTGTACATTCTGGTGTTCCTTCTGTTTCTTACTAATAATTGTTCTTTGTGGCTTTTTTCTTTTTCCGGAATGGGACACTTTTGTCTGCTTTAAGAAAACTGTTCAGGCAGGTAGCTTTTCTTCTCAATGATTTTCTTGACGGCATCTAGGAACTCATCTGCTCCCTCTCGGTTGGCAGAAGCAGCTTTTCTTGTTGTCTTGACATATTTTGAGCCAAACCTTCTTCTAAAACTATTAAACCATCCTTTGCTGGCATCAAATTCTCCAGCTTTAGATCCTTCAACTTCTTTTCGCTTTAAGTTGTCATACAATGATTTTTCTTTTCTTTTTTTTGAGATGGAGTTTCGCTCTTGTTACCCAGGCTGGAGTGCAATGGCGTGATCTCGGCTCACCACAACCTCCGCCTCCCGGGTTCAGGCAATTCTCCTGCCTCAGCCTCCTGAGTAGCTGGGATTACGGGCACGCGCCACCATGCCCAGCTAATTTTTTGTATTTTTAGTAGAGGCAGGGTTTCACCATATTGACCAGGATGGTCTCGATCTCTTGACCTCGTGATCTACCCTCCTCGGCTTCCAAAGTGCTGGGATTACAGGCGTGAGCCACCGCGCCCGGCCCACAATGATTTTTCTTTATCTCAAATCATATTAGTCTATAGGTATGCCTTTCTTGTAGCAATCCTGCACCTATATAAATTGTATTTTCAGTACAAGATAAAAAGGTCTTTCACAAAAATCACGATTGGCATACCTGTTAAGTGCAGCTGCTGGCATAGCTGTAGCAACGTCTTCACAAATTTTTTTCTTTTCTTTACAGTAGTTCTTATGCTGGTGTCATTTATTTTTAAACGGTAGGTAAATGAAGCCATAGATCTAAATCTGTAATACATATCAAGAAATTCAAGAACAAAATGTCATGATTTTTCTGTGTTTCTTGGGAGCACTTTCATCCTGGCATTACTGGGGGCCCTGTGTATAGGTCCCTTGGTGTTATTTAAGGTTTATGATATTGCATTACACGAATGAAAGTACACAAAAAAGCAAAATATCTTTTTTTTTTTTTACTGTGATATGCCACTTACTGGAGAGATAAATTGCTCATGTGACGATGGTGAGTGTCACACTGAGCGCATTCCAATAACAAGAGGTGACTACAAAGTTATTAAAGTGGGATAATGTGAATTATACTTAATTTTATGCAGTTATGATTTAATAATGTATCTTTACATTTGTTAATATGTATCTCAACTTCAAATGATGCCATATACTCTTCTTGTTTGAGTAAAGTTTTATAAAATTTTACTTTTTATTTTTAGAAAATTTGTATATTTGTGAGTAATGGTGATACTATATAATAAAATAGACTAGTATCTACATATATTTCATGAACTCTTGACATACGTAATTTTTTATTAACTTTCCTGCTATTTCTAAGCTATGTAGTCGGTCTGCAATTTTTTCAAATTATTGGAAATCTCTAAGAAAGTTTTCATATATATATACATATATGTATGTATATATATTTCTTTTTTAGCTGGAGTTTGCCAAACGATGCAAAATTGTTACAATGTGTTTGTGTTTTTCTTCCTAAATAGTGAAGAACCCACATGCTTTAATAGTCTTGGATTGCATGCTATGCACTTTGTAATTGCTGAAAGAAAGTGCTTTTGAAAATCACTGGAAAGTCACTTGAAAATTGCAGAAACATTCATCAGCAAGACAGCGTTCCTTACTGCACCTGTACTTTCAAAGCATCAAATCAGGTTGCCATATTGCTTTAGACTACCATTACTTTCCCTTTTTTTTTTTCCTTTGAGACAGAGTTTCGCTGTTGTCACCCAGGCTGGAGTGCAATGGCGCGATCTCGTCTCACCGCAACCTCCGCCTCCTGGGTTCAGGCAATTCTCCTGCCTCAGCCTCCTGAGTAGCTGGGATTACAGGCACGCGCCACCATGCCCAGCTAATTTTTTGTATTTTTAGTAGAGACGGGGTTTCACCATGTTGACCAGGATGGTCTTGATTTCTTGACTTCGTGATCCACCCGCCTCGGCCTCCCAAAGTGCTGGGATTACAGGCGTGAGCCACCGCGCCCGGCCCTACTTTCCCATTTTCTATTCTCACAGTATGGCAGGTGTGTGCTGTAGATGCTGGAATTTACATTTGGTTCCCTGTGGAAGGAAAATTAATATGAAAAGGAAAAAATATGTTCTTTTGCATCTTAAATGGCTTGCTGCTAGCATTTTTATGTCTACTGGACGGGACTTTAGAAATTGCCCATTTAACTCCCTAGTTTTCCATATAAGGTGGCTGAGATACAGAGTTTTTAAGTGGCTTAGCTAAAGTTCTTTGGCTAAAGTCTCAAAGCTAGTTAATACTCTAGCTGAGTTGCAACTTTCAAAATGCCAAACTTTAGTCTTGTATACTATTAATTAACTATTCAGTATGCTATGCCTCTCTCAGCCTAAATATTGGATAGCAAAGTTTACTTTAGTGGTAGTAAACCATTTCAGGGTTTGAGAGAGACAGGCATAGTCCAACTGTTCAAATGCATATGAGTTGACATTCAGAGACATTTGTCTCAGAATTATTTATGAGTAAAAAGAAACTGCATTGTTGTCTAGTATTTAATTCCATATAAAATTATCTTTCAGTTTACATGAAGGACCTTCGCTCTGCTAAAATGGAACTTTCAATTTAACTAATATTTATTTTATTTATTTATTTTACTATTGCACTGCTTTATTTTAACTGGAAAACTCAAATTACACGAAAATACTTTGTTTAAAATTCAGTGATTATATGGCTTCCTTTTATGGACGCATGGATTATCACACTGCAAATCCTGAGCACTAATCTCCAAAATTAATTTGTCAATTTTCCTGAAGATGCCTCATACTAGATGTTTACCTGTAAAGAGATTGAATATACAGCACTCTCCTTAAAAAGTTAACAAGGTAAACCACAGAGTCCTTATTTTAAGTTCCAGAAATTGCAAGACTTGGGAAATTTGTTCTTAGGGAAAGGATTATGTAGAAAAAGTTCTACTACTGTCTCTCCTATGACTTCAACTACCACCTAGATCCCCATGCTGTCCAAAGCACCAGCATAGATGAGTCCCTAAGTTCCTGTCCAGTGTTTCTGAAAGTTGGTTGAATATGTTTTGGATATGCTGCCAGTGCCATAGACTCAACATGTTCAAACCTGAATTTAATCAAAATAATCTGCTTATTTTCCTGTGCTCCCTATGTATATTAACATAAATGTTCATCTTCATCCATCTTTTTAAAAAATTTATTTATTATTCTTTAAGTTCTGGGGTACATGGGAATAGCAGGGGGTGGGGGGATTGGGAAGGGATAGCATTAGGGGAAATACCTAATGCAGATGACAGGATTATGGATGCAGCAAGCCACCACCAAGGTACTTGTATACCTATGTAACAAACCTGCACAATTAGCACATGTACCCAATGTCTAAATATTTATGCTTTAGACCTTCTGAGGATGAATAGCCCAGAAAACAGTCATATGCCTCTTGAGAATTCACTGTCTGGAATTTTTCTAGTCTTTCAATTAAAGAGAAATGTTTAGATAAATCTTCATCAGCCCAAAATATATAGTCTGTTATTCAATTTTTACCAAACATATAACATTACATCTAGAAAGTAATTTTTTTTAAAAGATAACATCTCTCTAGAGAACTACTAAGTGAAATATGCCTAGATGGAAATTCAAACTCTTTCCTCAAAACTTTCCAGAGGAAAGAAAGCTAAAACTTAATAGTCTGGTGTATGTGTGTTGCGGGTGGGTGGTGGTAGGGGATAGGGAGTATAACCAAATTCATTAAGTATCACTCTTAAATATCAAAATTGTTCTAAAAACAAATGTTTTGCTGTGACAGAGCTATTACCTGGCTTTGTGTCAGATAACTAGAATTAACAGCTGAAATGAATACATCTTCTTGCCACCATAATGGCCATTATTTTGAGCACCTGTGATGTGCCATATATTGAACCAGGAAACTTCATGTTTTACTTTTATTTAACTTTCCCAAAAACGTTAAAAAATTAGTGTTAATTTAGTTTTCTTAAACGTAAGAAAACATACATACTTACATTAGTGTTAATTTAGTAAGAAAACCAAAGGATCAATCTGATTGAGTAATTTTGTTTAGGTTGCCCAAACTAGCATTTAAAGATGACTTCAGTAAATTAGTATTAAAATGACAGATTTTTTCCCTCCAAGAGTCAGGCTGCCTCATGTTTCATTATTCTAAGTTACTAAAATTTCAGAATTCTAAGTACTTGTTAAGAACATTGCTTATATGAATACATTATTAATATAACTATTTAAGTGAATAAATAAAAATGGAGTCTTAAAAACTAATTCAAATATTTAATCACCATAATTATGTCCTAAAATCCACTATAGATTTTCAAATACAAGTTAAGTATTAGGGACATCAAATGTAAAAACAACCTTTTATTTTTATAAAAATAATATTTTTTTAAATTTTTTATTGCTTATTATGTTTACTTATTTTTTAGAATGAAGATATTAAAATAAAATGTCAGGATTTCATCTAAATAGAATAAAATTTCTACTTGTTTGCTAATTGAGGCTTGGATAAAATGAGAAACTAACAAACATGTTGAAAAGAAATACTAATTTTACTGGCTTTAATCAGCCCTATAGAATTTTCTTTTTTAACAGTGTTGCCAGGTTACAGTCTCTGTCAATGAACTTAATCTAATATGTATGTGAGAAGGTAAAAAGAATATATATATTTGTTATATATACAAATATATACATGCACATATTTTTAAACTTACTTTTTAAAGATAAAATTTGTGATTCTGTGGAAGAAAATTATCATACACATTTCATTATTCTAGATTCTGAAATTATTCTCTGCCATTGGATTGCAGATTGAACAACATTTACATTATATCAATGCACTATAACCACAGAGATATTTTTCATGCATGCATTTCACACATGCTGCAGTTGCTATGGACTGTGTAATCCACATGCAATGGTTGCTATGGGTTATGGAACCCAAATGACAGGGCCCAAAAAACAGTCTTTTCAGATTTTCAGAAGACTTCGTCAAATGTAACTAATCCCTCTATAGAAAATAATGTCTAGCTTAATGGAATATTATCTGATAAATTTATTTACTGGTTATTAAGATTGATATATTGTTTTTTAGATTCAAACTTTGATACTGCCTTGAAAAGCTTTTTTTTTTTTTTTTTGAGACGGAGTTTCGCTCTTGTTACCCAGGTTGGAGTGCAATGGCACGATCTCAGCTCACCGCAACCTCCGCCTCCTGGGTTCAGGCAATTCTCCTGCCTCAGCCTCCTGAGTAGCTGGGATTACAGGCATGCGCCACCATGCCCAGTTAATTTTTTGTATCTTTAGTAGAGATGGGGTTTCACCAGGTTGACCGGGATGGTCTCAATCTCTTGACCTCGTGATCCACCCGCCTTGGCCTCCCAAAGTGCTGGGATTACAGGCTTGAGCCACTGAGAGATTGAAGTTAGCCAGTATTGAAGAATATAAAAATACTTGGTTTTTAATGGGTAAAATATGCAACAAGGTAGAAATTGAATATGATAGCTTTGCTGCTTCTTTGCAAAACAAGGAACAACCACCAGAAGTTCTCAGAACTCAGAAATGCTTCATATGGTTTCATAATCGAGTCATATATATATTGTTCCTCATATGCAGAAATATATGTATATGTATATGTAGCCACTAGAAAATGTATGAGTATTTTGAATCTTAATTTTGAAGGTTCATTGTAATTTGATTGAACAGAATATTATTATCAAAAGTTGGACATCTGTCTTCATTTAGTTTCAAAATTATCAAAACAATGTTTCCCAGAGTATCCTGCAAATAATTATTCTTAGTAAGTCTCATGATTTGTATTATTCTACTTGTCCAGAGATACTAGGTATACACACAGGCACACACATACACACACCAGAGTTGTATTTGCTATATTCTGCATTTACATCGTAAGGCTACAGAGCATGAATTTTAATGCTCTGGACCACAAATGTGGTCTTGAATGCTAGGTCCTTTGTTTATTAACCATGTTACTACAGGAATTTAAACACCCAAAATATTTGCTGCTTCATCTGTAAACTGGTGATAATAATACCTATCAAATAGGATTGTTGTGAAGATCATATGCCTCACATATAGCAAAAATTCAATACATGTTAGTATTATGTATTTATTGGTATTTATTACCAAAGCCTTTAATATTGTTATGCCTTTATTTGAATTCCATGTGAATACAAAGAGCAAAATGGGAATATTGCTCTTTGTTGTAGCATAATTTTTCTGAATGAGCAATCAGATTTATCACAACATTTTAAGGAAAATTCAAAATTTTGTTAGATTTAAAAACTGTAGTCATTTCATCCCACAATAGTATTGCAATATACTCTATAAAGTGTTCATTATTTCTCACTAACTAGCAGCAGCACTGCAGTCTATTTTATATTTTCTTAAATATCTATGATCTATTATTGCTTGCAGTTTTAGTTATTGGAATGTTGTATCACCATAGAGCAAATAGAATGAACGAAAGTAAGTCTTGATAATAAATTCAGTATTTCGCAATTTTAAAAAGAAAACATTTGACTTTATACAGTTGATTTGACTAAATTCAGTATTGGGTTTAAAGCATTCAGTTAGTAAGGAAGGTCTTAGAATCTTTAGTCTTAATCTTAAATATAAATTAGATGAATGTATCATTTTGTAAAATTCAATTTGATCTTGAGATTTCTGTATCACGCCTAGCTACCTAGTTCAAAAGGAGCTACACTTCTATACATATCATTTCGGTTCTTTGTTTTTTAATGCTTTGTTAGGCAGCATGTTTCCAAGGAAACCAAATTCAGTTTTCAATTGAGTACTGCCCATCTTAGTCTGTTTAGGCTGCTATAAGAAAATCACTTAGACCTGGTAATTTATAAACAGGAATTAATTGCTCACAGTTCTTAAGCTGGGAAGTCCAAGATTAAGGCATCAGTACATTTTATTTTGAATGCGGGATAAATGATTGATCACCCTGGGCTTCAAAAATGCTGCTTTCCTCGTTCGTACTCATGTCATGAAAGGAACCAACAAGCTCCCTAGGCCTCTTTTGTAAGGGAACTAATCCTATTCATGGGCTCCACCCTCAATCCTCATGGGCCCAATCACTTCCTAAAGTCCCTACCTCTTAATACTATTAAATCAGAGATTAGGTTTCAACATGTACGTTTTGGAGCGATACAAACATTCAGACTGTAGCACCATTTAAGATAAACTTGGAAATGCCAGATATAGGTGACAGGGGGATGGAGGCAGCAAACCACGTTGCCATGTATGTACCTATGCAACAATTCTGCATGATCTGCACATGTACCCCAGAATCGAAAGTACAATTTTATATATGTATGATAAACTTGAAGTAATCAGTCTTCCTGTATCAAGACAACACACAATATTAATCTTGTAATGACTAAAAAAATTTACAATGATGCTATATCAGACTCTTTTTTCATTGATATATCCCAATAGTACATATTTTGGAAATATATGTGATGTTTTGATACATGTACACATGTGCAATGATCCAATCAGAGTGATTGGGATATCCATCACCTCAAATATTTATCCTTTCTTTATGTTTGGAACATTACATTTCTTCCCTGCTAGCTATTTTGAAACGTATAATAAATTATTGTTAACTATAATTTCTCTACTATACTATTGAATGCTAGAACATGTTCCTTTCGTCTAACTGTATCTTTGTACCTGTTAACCAGCTTCTCTTCATTCCCACCCCTTTCCCTTCCCAGCCTCTGGTAACCACCATCCCATGCTCTACCTCCATGAGACTCACCATTATAGCTCTCACCTGTGAGTGAGAACATGTGCTCTTTATCCTTCTGTGCCCGGCTTATTTCGTGTAACGTAATGACCTCCAGATCCATCCATGTTGCTGCAAATGACAGGATTTCACTTTATGGCTAAATAACATTTTACTGTGTATAT
The DNA here is from genome assembly GCA_028533165.1 of Leontopithecus rosalia. Taxonomy (NCBI): domain Eukaryota; kingdom Metazoa; phylum Chordata; class Mammalia; order Primates; family Cebidae; genus Leontopithecus; species Leontopithecus rosalia. The sequence continues at coordinate 65,498,461 of CM052664.1, forward strand.
ATACCACATTTTCTTTATCTATTCATCTGTTAATGGACACTTGACTCATATCTTGCCTATTGTGAATAGTGCTGTAATAACCATGACCGTGCAGATACCCTTGGTACACTGATTTTCTTTGTTATATACACCCAGCAGTGTGACTGATGAACTGTAGGTAGCTCTATTTTAGATTTTTTTGGATAACCCCCATACTCTATTCCATAATGACTACTGTTTAACGTCCCTGGTGTACAGATGTTCCCCTTTCTCCACATCCTCAGCAGCACTCATTATTTGTGTTTTTGATAATAGCTGTTCTAACTAGAGGGAGCGGATATCTCATTGTGATTTTGATTTGCATTTTCCTGTTGATTAAGGTTGTTGAGCTTTTATTTTCAGATTCCTGTTGATCATTTGTATTTTTCGTTTGTTTGTTTGCTTGTTTTTAGAAATGTCTTTTTAGGTGTTTTTCCCAGTTTTTAAATCAGTTTTTTTTTCCTGTTGAGTCATTTGAGTTCTTTATATATTTCAGTTATTAATTCCTGGTTGAATGGATAGATAGTTTGCAAATATTTACTTCCATTCCGTAAGTTGTTGCTTCACTTTGTTATTTGTTTTCTTTGCTGTGCTAAAGCTTTTTAGCTTGTTGTAATCCCAGTCGTTTATTTTTGCTTTTGTTGCTTGTGCTTTTGAGTTCTTTCTAAAAATACTATTTTCCAGACCGAGGTCCTGTAGCATTTTCTCTTTTTCTTCAAGCATTTTCAGAGTTTCAGATCTTACATTCAAGTCTTTAATTCATCTTCAGTTGACATTTGTGTGTATGGTGAAAGAGGAGTCTAGTTTCATTCTTCTGCATGTGTTTATCCAGTTTTCCCAGCACTATTTATTGAAAATACTGTGCTTTCCCTATTGTATGTTTTTGGTGCCATTGTCAAAGATGAGTTAGCCGTAAAGCATGAGTTTATATCTGCATTCTCTATTCTTTTCTGTTGGTCTGTGAGACTGTTTTTATGCCAGCACCAAATTGATTTAGTTACTGTCTTGCTTAGTAGTAATCTTTGAAGTCAGGAAGTGTGATGCCTTCAACTTTGTTCTTTCTGATCAGGGTTGCTTTGGATATTTGGTGTCTTTTGTGGTTCCATACACATTTTATAATTGCTTTTTCTATTTCTGTGAACATCATCATTGGTGTTTTGATAGAGGTTGCATTGAATCTATAAATTGCTTTGGATAGGATAGACATTTTAATTCTTCAGTTTCCCACGAACATATCCTTCCATTTTTTTTCTCTTCAATTTCTGTCTTTTACAATTTTCCTTAGATATTGTAGCTATTATAAATGAAATTATGTTATTGATTTCCTTTTCAGATTGATAATCATTAGAACATAGAAAAGCTACTGATTTTTGTATGTTGATATTTAACCTGTAACTTTACTAAATTTGTCAGTTCTAAGACATTTTTAGTGGAGTCCTCAAGTTTTTCTAAATATAAGATCACAGCATTTTCAAACAAGGATAATTTGACTTTTTCCTTTCTAATTTGAATGTCTTTTATTTCTTTTTCTTAACTAATGGCCCTGGCTGGTACTTCTAATACTAAGTTGAGTAAAAGTGGTGAAAGCGAACAGCCTTGTCATGTTCCAGATTTCAATGAAAAGGCTTCCATTTTTTTCCTCATTCAATATTATATTAGCTGTGGGTTTGTCACATAAGGCCTTTACCGTTTGAGTTATATTCCTTCTATACCCAGTTTATTGAGGGTTTTTATTGTGAAATGATGTTGAATTCTATCAAGTGCTTTTAAGCATCTGTTGAAATGATCATATGTATTTTGTCTTTGATTTTGTTGATGCATTCCATCACATTTATTGATTTGTATATGTTGAATCATCTAGTGTCCCTGGGATGGTTTTCACTTGATTATGTGAATAATTTTTAATGTGTTATTGAATTCTATTTGCTAGTATTTTTGAAGATTGCAGCATTTACATTCTTCAGGGTTATTGGCCCATAGTTTTCTTTTTGGGTTGCATCTTTGTCTGATTTTGGTATCAGGATAATGCTGGCCTTGCAGACTGAATTTGGAAATATTTCTTCCTCTTCAATTTCTGAGATACTTTGGGTAGAATTGGTATTTGTTCTTCTTTAAATGTTTAGTAAAATTCAGCAGTGTATCAACTCCTGGGCTTTTTGTGGGGGTAGGGGCAGACATTTTACTACTGCTTGAATGTTGTTACTCTTTATGATCTGTTCAAGTTTCCCATTTCTTTATGGTTGAATCTTGGTTGACGTGTCAAGGAATTTACTCATTTTTCTAGGCTTTCCAATTTGTTGTCATATAATAGTCCAATTTGTTCACAGTAGTCTCTGATGAGACTTTCTATTTCCTTGACATCAGTTGCAGTGTTTCCTTTTTCCTCTCTGATTTTATTTGAATATTCTCATTTTATTTCATAGTTGTCCTAAATAAGAGTTTGTTCATTTGATTTTATCTTTTTCAAAAAAAAAACGTTATGTTTTGGTAATCTTTTCTATTTCTTTTAGTCTGAATTCATTTATTTGTATGCTGATCTTTATTATTTATTTATTTCTACTCATTTTGGGTTTGTTTTGTATCATGAAAAAAATATAGAATTAAAATAAAATATGTCTTTATAAAATTAATTTGAGAGTTTCATGAAGAGTCCAATGCATTGAAAACTTGGCATAATTAAGACGAGGTCTAACTCTTCTTTTTAAATTAAAATTGGCACAAGATTTAGAACTTTTAATTTGTGTTTACCATGATAAATTTTAAAATTTGGATTGATGGTGTTTGGAATATTTAAAAATACATAATTTCTACAAAATATATTAAAATATTTTAATTTTTGACCTGGATATTGGGTTTAAAGAATGTACATAGACAAAGTCATATTTGCGTGATGTGTTTTTGTGCAGCAGAGAGTAATCCTTTTGAGACTAGATTCTTCATCAGTGTTTAGGAATAAAGTCTATTGGGAAAAACAAGGATATGGAGGTATATAATTCACTGGGAAATAACAATGGGGATAGAAGGAGCCATTACTGGAAAATTTAGAATATTTTTTCACTCTTGAGACTGTTATAGTATTTTATGACAGCTTCTAATTCCTTCTCCTAAACACTCATGCTCATAATTATCTTTGTGCATCTACATCAGTGTGCTAGATTTAAACAACCTAGTCTAATAGAGGCATAGAACTACCCTTTTAGGCCTCAGGGAGAATAAGAATATTATTGTTAATAGTTAGTTTGGAAAAAGCAAACTTATTGGAAACCATCCAGCTATCCCCTCAAATGAGTTATTTCCTTGAATATAGATTTCTTTGTGTGTTGCCTGCCTACTACTGTATCTATTTAAGTCAAAATTAGCTTATAATTTTTTTAATGAGCGGAAACATGTAAAGACTATTTAATAAAAGCAAGCAAGTTGACTAGTTTTAACTTTATTAATCTTCAGTATATGTAGTACCTAGAACAGTGCCTGACTTTTGACCACACAGATTGAACATCTCCTGAAAGGATTATGAATAAAATATTCATATATTCTAAAGATCTTATCCATGGAACAATATCTGTATTTTTGATTTTTTGTATTAAAGCAAAATAATTAAACAGTAATTTGAATGAATGGTGTAAATATATTGAATTGAAATTATTATAAGCCTTTTTACCTGTTCCTTCCCAGGTTAAAATTCTAAATTATTGACATGTTCACTTTGGCTTGTATTAAGTACAATGAATTTTAGATGAAGAGGAAAAAATATAATTACTTATATTTCACTAAATGGTTTAATTTTTTTCTATCAAATCCTATCAAAGGTTTTACTTATCATATTTCTAGCCTTCAGTGAAGGTCATTTTACTAATTTCTTATGACACAGTAAATTTCTCCCTCTTCATTTTGATGGTCCCTTAACTTGTATTTTCACCACCTGGGTAATGCGACTGACAAGTGTGTATATGAACACTGACACATCTCATTGATATATATTGTAGTCAAGGAGAGTAATTTGCCCAAAGATCATAGCCTGCCCAGCAATTTATCTCACACCTGCCTAGACAGACACACCAGTCTAGCTCATCCATCAAAGTTCATGATGTAAGCTCATTGGAATTTGGAGCTTAACAATAAGAAAATGAGATTGGTGTAATCAAGATTATATGCAAGGTGACAGAGATCAAACAGTTTCAAGGCTGCATTTTAAAACAATTATTTTTTAACATCTAAACATTCAAGTTAGCCTGAAAATAGGTGTCTTTTTAAATATTTTTTTTCAGGTTCTGTTTTCAGACCAACTTTTAGGGATTTCAAATATAAAAATTTCCAAACAAAAAAATGAATTCAATTAGAGAGCAACACTTGAAATGTTCTTACTTGAGAGAACCACAGACAAGGTGTTTTAAATTTCTAAATGTATAGAAAGGTAAATTGCAAATATAAATCTCTGTATTATTTCTGCATTATCATCAATTTTCATAGGCTCAAAAATTTTAAATGCTAGAATCAAATGTGTCACTATTCGACCCTAGAACAGTAAACATTAATGCCTCTCCAGTTCAATATGGGAGCATGTTAACATTAAAAAAGTTTTAGCATAATATTCTGTTTTCAAAATTTTGTTTTCCAGAATGAACACTGGAAGGAAACAGATAATGCTATCCTGGTTTTATAGATGAGAAAACTGAAATTTTGAGAGATTAAGAAACTTGTTCAAAGTCACAAGACTGGCTCATGAAAATTCTAATAACAGAATATGGATCTCCTGAATTCAAAATTGTTTCCTTCAAAATGCAAGGCTACCTTCTGTGGTACTTCTGTGTTTCAGAAATTATTGGTCTATGTCATTAAGTAGGGCATCAGAATTTCAGAGCTGAAGCAAATCTTGGACACCATTTAATATAATTTCCCTGATTTTATAGAGAAGAAAATGAAGTTTAGAGAAAGGGGGTAGGGCTGAGATGAGAACTCAGGCTCCCAGATTCATCAGTCAAATACCCTTTATAGAATACCAAGCTTTGCCTCAGATACTCATTCTAATATTTGCATATTGTAGCATGTGAATTTATTGTCTCTATTTTATCACTCACAGTATAGAAACAATTTTTTCAAAAAGAACAGCTTCACTAAGTGGGATACTAGAGATGTTTTATTTAAAAGTACCTATTTTCAAATTGCGTGCATATCCAGGCACCAATCTAATGTGAAAAGATTCTGGTTTGAAATTTAAATTAAAAATATCAGTATTATGCACCAGGAGCCACCAAAAAAGTTCAAACTTGTTACATTTGTTATATTAGCTTTGTGGTTAGAAGAATCAGTCCCTGGAGCATAACTGTACCGTCTTTGGAATATTACATTATGAGAATACACTTTTTAAAATATTGGTTTCAGATGTTTTAGCACTTTGGTAGTGTAGATTACATTTTAATACAAATGAGTGGTTAGATTAAAAGAAACAAAAATCCTGTTTTTAGGTGGCTTAGAAAGTTAAAGTTCAGGTACTACTACTAATAAGAAATTATATTGGCGCTTAATTCAAGTAATAGAACACAAATTAATTAATCTGCTTCTTCTTAGCATAGACCTCTGTAGATTTTAGACATACATACTTAGTACAGGACACATTTTTGACAATAAATATGGCACGGTGTGGTAAATATCCTAAGTTCCAGTTTTTCAAATTATCCCTTTTATGTAAAAAAATGGTACAACTTAAATATGTGCTGTCAAGAAAGAAAGAAGGGGTGGGGATCTGAAGGTATTAAATTGACTAATTTATCTGGGTCAGATGTTTCAAACCTCAAAATTGACCTCAGCTCAAATATTTCAGAGGATGAAATATGAGCATAGATCCAAATTGTCACGTTTAAAATCTCAATAGATCTCCTTGTTTATTGAAAGCTTTTATTGTCTTTCTGGGCTTAAGATTAGGAGATGGAGAGGGTGGCTGAAACTCCATGGTGTGGTTGTATTCTAGTGCTGTGATATCATGCTCTTGTTTCTCTAAGTATCGTTTTTATTGATGCTGGCCAAGAGAGAAGAGACCACAAAGATCAAATATCCTAACTTTTGTGTAGATTTTATCGATTTACAACCAGAAGAACAATAAACTGGAAGTTGGAAAATGTACAGCTTGCTTTTCACTTGTCCTTGAAATTCTCTGCTATCTTGAGATACTCATCATTTCTGTTATCTGCTCTGTGTGTGTGTGTGTGTGCGCACATGCATTTTGGTAACAAGAGGATGAAGTTAGACCCAAGGATGTCTTTTACCTTCTACCTGTGAGTTTATCATGATAGGACACTCAGAATGTCTGTTTGAATTGTTGTGTTTAGTGGTTGTAATACCCTTAAAATCTACCCTATTCAAAGATGTTTCTATTCAAAAATATTTTGCACTAAAACAGTTCCTTTATCCTTTGAAAAATTCACTGGGCTTTCACTGAATAAGGGACTGTCCAGCCTGCAATGTGAAAAGTGTGTGCCCATCATCACACAGCACTGATAGGATGCAGTAATTACATTGGTTAAATACGACTTTCTCCTTCAACTGGCAAGAGTTACTGCAGGTTCTTCTTCAGGGGAAATATTTCATTAGGCAATATGTGACCTCTTGTTGAAGTTTATTATTCTAATAATTATTCAGAGAGATGGAGAAAACTGATTACCTTAGTCTTTTTAGCACCTTTGTTCTTTACAATGAATTTTTGTTGCTGCTAGAGTTACCAAAATGCCATGATATCCCTTAAGTTTGGCCACTGTACCTATCAGGAGGAGAACCATTGTGGCATTTGATAAGTTTTAAGTCATGGCCACAGATTTTTTTTAATGAGCTATTGTTTGCTCTATTCTGATAACCTTAAGAATAACATTGTAATTTAACTTTAGTATTGTGGATGACTTTTACTGCACTTTCAGATATTTTTGTTTTCCAAGTACAAAAATGAGACTGTCTAACAACCGCAGCTACACTACATATGAAGAAGTTTGGTCTCATGTAGATGACCACAGAATAAATAACGGAAAGTATACAGCACAAGAAAATATTAATGGGAGGAAAGAAAACTATATTTAAAGCCATTCTTGAACAACATTCAGTTTGTTTCTGTGTCCAAATCTTAATGATTTATATTTCTTTCTCATGATTTCTGTCCCCTTGCAAAATTAATTTCTCCTCAATAGCTTTGCCTTCATAGAAGTATCAGTAGTATATTTACATAAAGATATTTTTTCCTTTGACAAAACTACCAAATTGTCTGTTTTCCATATGATATAATGAATAGCTAAAGACCAAGGACTTGAATGGAGTAAGGAAACAGTCTTACATGTTTGTGTATTTGTTTTTCAGATGCAAATTTTGTGACTTAAAAATGGACATTAATTAATAGCAGTTACTATTTATTAAGCACTTGCTATATGCAAGGCACTGTATCATATGTTTTCTATTTATTTTTTTAGTGGGTGTTATCTCCATTTAACCAATGAAAAAGAGAGGCTTAAAAGTTCTATTTTAAGATAGTTTAGCAATGTTTTAAAGAACAGATTATTCTATTACAGGTCATTGATAGACATTAGTACCAAAGCATTTCTATTGCTACATAGTCCCATATGCTATTGTAACTTCCTAAAGCAATTAAAAGGAAAAAGTGTAGCCTAAATAAAATAAGAGTTATTTCAGTTTTTGATTAATACTTATGATTTTCCTGTGAGTTAAAGATACTGATGACTTTTAAGTTTGAAGTCATGTGACAATCTATTTTAACCAAAATACTGTAATATACAAGATCCAGAGACATGTTTATCCTCAGAGGTCATTACAACATACATTGTAGGACAATGCAGAAACTTTTTAGCATTTCATGTTGGAATCACCTCCAGAGCTTTCATCACATTTTATAATTTCCCAGTGATGTGCATCTTTATTCGTTGAGGAAAATATATATTTTCAAATTGCTAAAATTAATCAAATGAGATGATAACCACAAAATTCTTATACCCTCTGTATAAAATATTCAGTAAATTGAAGTTTTATTCTTATAGTTGTTTAATATTAGTAAATTAAAGCCACGTCATACATTGAATGACTAAATTGAAAAACACCATTTGCAGCACTGGGCATAATGAGATCAATTTCCTTATTTGGCTTTGGAATGACTCTAAAGGCAGTTTCAAGGGAGAAAAATCCAAAATTTCTTAAATTAGTGGCAATATGAGATAAGTGAATAGTTTCCCAAATGAAAGACAATGAAAAACACTATTCCTTTAAATAGTGTCTTTTTCCATACTATACTATTTACTTACTATACGATTTCATGATTGGTAACTTCATTATTAGAAATAATGAATAGAAATTAGAAATAATGATAGGCACTTCATTTGTATGACTAGACATTTTCTGTTATTTAGAACACCCTTTTCAATGCTTGATCATCTTTTCAAAATCAGTAATATAAAAATGTAATAATAATAAACACACATGTAAAGCTTACTGTATATCAGGCATTATTCACTTTATATCAATTTAGTTATTCACAACAACTTTATGATGTGAGATCTATTATTATTAACTCATTTTACAGATGAAGAAGTTACCTGAAAGGTAACTTGCCCAGGATAATAGAGCCAGAAAGTAGCAAAGCTAGGATTTGAACCCAGGTAATCTGGCTCCAGTGTCTATGTGCATAGCTAACCCTGAAACAATCAGCAAACATTACTTTAAAGTATTAATAAGAACTACATTGACTAACCGTATAAAGATTTGTAAAAGGAAGTTTAAGAATCGTTAAACTTAATTAAATTGACTTTAACATTATTTTTGTATTTTAATCAAAATTATAACACATTTAATTATGTTAAATTTATATAAATTCCATCGATTGGAATTTTCAGTTCTCTGAGATATGTAAGTTTTATTTAAATGAAATAACACAGGATCATCTGGTTGTTTTTGACCCATGGCATTTCAATATATTACCACACAAAATTATCCAACATTTTTGCAGATTCTGCTTTTTAATAAGCTTTATTATTTTAAAGTATGTTATACATGAAGAATGTTATAAGTAAAATGATATTTGTCTCATTTTCTAAAAATTCAACATAAAAGAAAAATATTTAGCTCTCCTGTAGTTTAATTGAATCAGAGAACAATTTTGAATGTTCCTAGTACATATGTAAATTACCTTATTTTGATATTCTGAGCAACAAGTGCTCAGTTGTAAAAAAAAAAAATAAGCAAAATAACAAAAATAAAAATTTAAACCCTAAACAACAGGGAAATATTTTAAATAAGAAGCCTAACACTGTTTGATACTGCCTTAGAAATTAATACAACATAATTTTATTAAAACACATTTTTGCATTATAACACTTTTGGAACATAGTAATTAATTAGAAAATCTTAAACTCATTATACGATCACTAATATTTTTAATGATTCATTCTGGAAAATGTAAGAAAATACATTTTTAAATAGTAATATTTTCCCCATTATTGGTGAGAATTTAAAGTAGTTAAAATTTTGGTGACATAGTCTTCTCTTTAAATATTTTAAAAATAGTAATTTAGTGTACATATATGGCTTTTTCAACAAGAGGTTCTCTTTTTTTCTAATTCCGAGGAATTTAGCTACTTACTCTAGCAAGCGGTCAATCTTGTAGAGTCATCTCTGAAATGATTGGGAAAACTGAGAAACAAATCATCAGAGAACAGGCTCACTTATGATTTTTAGTGATTAACTGTTTGGGGCAAACAAGAAACCAAGCTAAAACAGCTAAAGATTTATTCATAATGGAATCCAAATATGTAAGTGAAATTCCCTTCATTTTCTCAACATGCAACATTAGATATCACCTGTTAGCATTACTTTAATGACAAATCTTAGGATATCTGAAACTATCATTAAGAGGGAGGATAGCAGTTGCTAGCAATTTAAAGAGAAAGGCACTTGGTTGTTTATACAAATACATACCATTGCTGCAGCAACCATAAACGTTTTTCTTCCCATAATGTGAAAAGTTATTCATGTATTCAATTTTCAGATGTATCCAACAAAATAGTTCCGAGATTATTTTAATTTCAAAAAGTGGAGTTAACATTTTGCAGGAACTTATAGAATACATACCATAAGGAAAAAAAGTGTCTCTCAAATGATACATTATTTTACTTTTGTTTTAAATAAGCTAATCAGTTTGTAAGCTTCACCCATGACTTAAGACTTGTGAATTTGAACATTTTACCAAAGAAAGTGAAAAAAAATAACTTGAACTTTTTTTCTTACATTATTCCTCAGAATTACTTAGGAAAAAAGAGAATCTCTTGTTGAAAAAGTCACATTATGTAAACTAAATTACTATTTTAAAAATATTTAGAGAGAACGATGTCACCAAAATTTTAACTACTTTAAATTCTCACCCATACTGGGAATAATGTTACTATTTTTTTAAAAAAATGTACTTTCTTACATTTTCCAGAATGAATAGTTAAAAATATCAGTGATTGTATAATGAGTTTGAGATATTCTAATTCATTACTATGTTCTAAAAGTGTTGTAATGAAAAAATGTATTCTAATAAAATTATGTTGTATTAATTTCTAAGGCAATATTGAACAGTGCTAAGTTTCTAATCCATGATTTCTTTTTATTAAAGTGTTACCCAAAATATCATTTTTTTCACCTTTGGAACACCGCTATTTTAGGATTTAAACATAACTTTAATTACTGAAGCCTAGTGGAGCAGGAGTTGCTGAGGGAGGGAAATGTTGCTGAATTAGAACTTGAACTGGAGTCAAGAGTTAATCATTTTTAGAAAATTGTGCTGGCTTTTTAATGGTGCTTGGTTGAAACTACCAGAAACACATTTCCATCTTAACCCCATCTGGGAACATTGGTTTATGACTAAATCGTAAGTGCCAGATAATGAGCAGTGAGCATAAATACCGATTCTGCCTCTACTTTGCTATTTTTTCTGCAGAGCTATCTTTCTAATAAAGGGAAGTTGATCCTCTTATCCTGTGGATGCTGTGGAGAAAACTCAGCTGTTAGTGCCGTTATGTGAAAATGCCGCTGATCAAGACTGCTTATACTTGGCAGCTGGGCAAAGGGAAGAGGATTTTTTTTTGTTTGGTTTTATTTTGTTATTTTAGCTTTAGAAAAAGGGAAGGTAATTGCATAACTCAATACAAAATCTGAACTTCATAAAACTGATCTAGCAATAGAAGAAAGAGCCAGTTAGGAGTCATAAATCGGAAGTTTGAACTAAAACTAAAAGAGTAGTATTTATAATCTCAAATCAAAATGGCAAGGGACATAATACTGATTTATAAATCTGTCATGTTTTATCCTTAAGGTGCAAGAAAGATTTCTAAATAAAAAATATTTTCAGTTTATACTGTATTGGCATTGTTAGTACTCTCAGGTTTTATAAATCTGATAATCTTGTAAATATAGCACAATGTTGGAAAATGTCTAACAATGATTTTGTGTATTTATAAGGCTGTTCTGAGGAATGTAAGCTTTTTTGTTTATAGATTGCTTTCGTAAAATTATCAGGTTCAAACTGAAGATTTATCATCTTAGATGTCATCAATTACATGTTATATTGGCCAAGCCAAAGTTATTTTATGAAGAATATTAATGGGTTTTGTAAGAATAGATGTAATCTTTTATATTGAGCCTAAATCTGATCTTACAAGGTTATTTCCCTGTTAATATGTATTTCCCTCTTTAATTGTCTGCTCTATGTTCAGCTGACTTACTTTTGTCATCTTTATCTTACCTATAGGGTATCTTTTTAACAGGCAGAGTAATTTATATCCTCTCTTGTAAGAATAAGACTTTTGTACAAGTCTAAACAGTTTATAGCATCTTCAGATTGCAGAAACATCTCATTTTGAATTGGACATTGCTTTGCCTGCCAAATTAAGGGAAGGTCAGAGCATTATCTTCAAACTAAATGGAGATCAATAGCTATATAGTTTTATTCATGTAAAAATAGTCTTTCTGCCCTTTTGTAAGTTACAATAATTTATTTTTAAGTTAGTTTTGTCAAGGATTTTATGTTGTTAGATCCACATATCAGTGCAAGCATAGAGTCTTGAGAGTAGAACTGGGCCCTACATTTCAACTGGCTTTAAATATTAAAAAAACTTTTTTTGATATGTTTTTTTGTGTAAATTCCACAAAATCGCTAATATGATTTTAACTTCATTTGATTTTTTCAATTGGAAGATATTCAGAAGATTCAAAATTCTAAAGTTTCCAACAAGAAAACTGTGAAAAATTTCCTCATATTCATGTTCCCTAGTAACACAGTTCCTCTCCTTATGGAAACCAATATTCCAAATACCTTCTGATAGATTCTCACTATAAAAATTTCAATCAACATAAAGGAATATAAAGACTAAAATTTTTAAAAGTTAAATGAATCCCAACTTCCCTAAAACTATTATTAATATTTATGAATATTATTTTAATAATCTTTCCATGCATATATGGTGGTGAAAAAAGAGAATATACAGAAATTTTAATAAAATAAGTATTTACATATTATATTAAGAAGAGTTTTATTTATTTTTGCTTCATTATAAAATACATTAGTTTTCAAAAATCCCTATTATGTTATGAAAATTTAGAAATTCTGGAAAAAATAGAGACCCTAGATCCATTATGCTGTTTTTGCTATGTGTTCCAATTTGAAAGCATTCATTAAATCCCCGCCTTGTAAGGTATTAAAAATAGCACACTTACTACATCTGCCTTTGAGTCCCAAACCCTAATGCCTAGTATTTATTTTTGTATTTATATTATCAAGGATTTAAATTATTACATTTTGATTTATAAAAGTGATTTTAACTCATAGTTTCTTGTTTAAATTGAACTTGATTCTATATTACCACCAGTTTTATTACTGCATTTTCATTTTAATTCACTTCTTATTGGATTGGATCATTTTTGAATCACTTTAATTTTTATGTTTTAAAATGGAGATCATTAAGTTTTACAGGACATCATTTTGTAAAATAAAGTAACAATTCCATCTAATTTGGTCTTTTGATTATTTTTTGTTGGAAGAGTAGGCATTCCATTAAGTTGTACTTCAAAATACTGTATATATACTTTTGTGAAAACACTACTGTATTTTATAGTACAAAAAAAACGAAAGCAAAGATTAAAAATTACTTTTGAAATTTTGAGAAATATCAAACTATAGCAAAAAAGCGAAGTATAATACTGCTACATGGCATTATTTTGCTTTTATTATGATTTCTAAGTAACTATTTTGTGTGATAAACCCAAATGTAAAGGATAGTTATTAAAAACAGATACCCACATATAGTATAATACTAACACTTCGTTGAGAATATCTTATGGGCAGTAGATACCAATCACAGTTGGAGCCACAGTTAGCAGGATGGTATATGCCTGTTGGTTCAAACCATGTGCATATATAAAAACCGTAATTCTTCTTGTTAAATGCTAACAGTACCATTCTGGTAAGTCCTAAAACTGGTCTCTATATCAATAGATACAAAGTGACTTTTAAAGTACTCATTATGTAATTTGCAACATCATATAATGATTCTGAGTTTTTGTCCCCAAATCTCTCTTAAGACTTACAATAACCTGTTTTAGTGTGAATAGTGGTACAAATGGTCATTCTTCATGCCTCATCTACCTCTGGAATGACCTGAACCTGTCTCTTTGACCAACTGGAGCAAATTGAGATTCATTGCTAGATTGGCTTCAGGAAACAGAGATAAGATCATTCACTTGCTTTGTGTTATTAGAAGTAAATAAAGTATATGCTGTGAGTAATTCTTCCAATTAGATGAATATACTGCATTGAGGAGTTAGGTGGTAATAATCATGACAAATTTTGCGTTTTCATTACCAGCACTCTGAAAGCTATATCTGTAGCAATCTGAACAGGAACTTTCCCATGTTTGAATTAATTTTGAACTCAGGCATATTCCTGATGACTCTTGTCACCATGGACACTCATAACAGGTCACCTATCTCTTCTCATTTTGCAGATAAGTTCATCACATCTTTGTTTGGTTACAATAAAAAATGGTTTTGTTTCCTCACCTCAGATCTTTTTTGTTAGACAAATAGGTTTTTCAGCCTTTCTTGTCATATGCATACACAATCTCAAGAATATTTTGTTTTCATGAGTTGTAGTGTACTAATTATTTATGTGGTATATTGGATATAATTTTTCAGGAAATCTTCAGCAAGCTTAGGTATTTTAGCCAATTTACACTTTAGGGCGTGCCCACCAATGTCTTACATGATACATAATCTTATGCCCATTAAAATCCCTTATCAAGGATTCCATATGCTTCATCAGGGACAAAGTAAGGTGTTTTACTCAGATTGATCTTCTCACATGCTAAATCAGTCTCCCAGGTGTTGCAATACATGTTTCCATATTACCCTCCAAATAACATTTGTGGTCTCTTGAAAGCACTGCTATAGATGCAAGTAGACGGCAAGCAATATGCTTTATATTATTCAGCAGCTGCTTGCTTTACCTGTTGACCAGTTCCTGAGTTGCCACCAGCATCTTACTTACTGTCTGCCATCATCCATGTCAATCATCAGCATCCTCCCTCTCTAAGAAGGCTGGTGATTGACGTGAGTGATGGCAGACAGAAAGTAAGATGTTCTCCCAGATGCAGTCTGAGCTACTCTAATCATATCCCATCCAGTTGGAGAAACTGGCTACCCTTGAGCTTGAATGGTAGTGGGCTCAGGAAAATTCTGTTTTGCAATTGCATCCATGATATTTATAGAGTAGTTTTCTTCATGCAGAATTGTAGCTGGCTTCAGACAGTTATGTCCTTTAACTGTAATTTTCTTCTTCTGTGTGCTTCTATACCTCTTGGGCTGTGTCTAGTCAAATCAGTGTGCTCTTGATAAAAAAAAAAACTTCTCAAATTTGACATTTCATCAAGATTCCACTTCTTTTTAATTAGTTTCTCCCCAGAGTTTCCAAACGTGTTTTCCGATAGAAACCCTTCCTGACTTCTTTTTAATCAAGGTACATCAAAACCTATATCCTGGCCAAAATCTGTTATTCAAGTAAGCAAACATGACACCAGTGGTGTGGGTGTTATGGAAAAGCTGGAGAATTAAATGTGATGAGTCCTTGGAAGTGCTTCAGTAACAGTGAAGCATTGAGGGGGTGGTGACAGATGAAGAACAGCAAGGACCGGAACCAGAACTGCATGTTTAGAAACGAGAAGATATAAATAAGGTTTATTTTTATTCTTTTAAAAAGGCTTTATATTTACTTTTGTCTTTAAACTCATGCTTACTTGAAGGAGCCTGTCTGCTGCCTTAAAAAATAAAGGACTGGCCAGGTGTGGTGGCTCACACCTGTAATCCCAGGACTTTGAGAGGCCAAGGTGGGAGGATCACGAGGTCAGGAGATGGAGACCATCCTGGCCAACATGGTGAAACCCCATCTCTACTAAAAATACAAAAATTAGCTGGGCCTGGTGGCAGGTGTCTATAGTAGTCCCAGTTACTCAGGAGGCTGAGGCAGGAGAATGGCTTGAACCTGGGAGGCAGAGGTTGCAGTGAGCCGAGATCACGCCACTGCACTTCAGCCTAATGGCAGAGTAAGACTCCGAATCCACACACACACACACAAAATGATAAAGGACTGTTTGCCTATTTTTATCATTATTATTATTATTCAATTAAAATTTGAACCTGGATTTTGGGTGGCTAATAAATAGTATAATGGTGTGTGTATGTGTGTGTGTGACTCATTTGTAGTGGGGTCAACATTGATATAAATATAGATCTTAGAGAACAAAAAATAGCTCATGGATAGTATATCCTTCATTACCTCACCTTCTCAACCCCTCCAGTGACTCCTTCATCTAATTCTCTAGGAACCGTAGGTAATTAAACCTGTGAATTTGTTTTACAAGTAATCAATAGAGTATTTTGTAAACACAAATATTTGAGATGCCTTGTGTATATATATTTAATAGCAACAAGGCTGTTCTTCATAGGCAAAGTGAAGTGAAGGAGCCAGTTAATGAATTTAATTATTATAGATGGCCAATCTGACTAGTTCAAGCAAACAAATCTCTTCCTCAGTAGAAAATTTTTCTGCTTGAATTACTCTGATAATTGCCTCAGGTCTCCACTTTACCTGAGTAGGCGGTCTTCAGCTGTCTCTATATATTCATAGTTAAATTAGACTTGACTGAAAGACTCAACCTCTCAGGAATTTTATGGGAAATTTGGGAGATTCAAAGGGTTAGGCAGAGCCTTGTGGCTGGGCCACTTAAGAACAAAGTGACAGCATTTTTGTAGTTTCAATTAAGGTATATGTTCCCATGTTGGAGGCTGGGTTTGTTTTTATATTCTGTCTCTTAAAAATGTATATTTTGTAATTGAAAATGTAAACAAGAATATCTTTTAGCAGGGAACACGATATTCTGCCTATTCAATATTCAGATATTTTGATATCTGATAAAATAGTGAGTTTGAGTAAAAAATAGTGGCTTGTTGCCCTCTCCTGTTTCTGAACCAAATAGCATTGTACTGTGTACTTATGACCTTGGATATCATCTGACAATGAGAAACACAACAGCAACTGTAGAAGGAACCCTTCAGAGTCAGCGCTAGAGAGTGTTGTGTTGTATGTCTGTTACCATCAGTTTTAGTTATTGTTTTTGGAGGAATGCATTTGATGAAACTCAACTGTCTTTAGAAAAAGTAGTGATACTTGAGATACAGGCTAATGGCTGCTAAATGAATGATTCTAAAGTAAGAAAATTACAGCAGTAAAATGTGATTTTTTAATCATCTAAACTCTATTTTTGCCCTTCTGTATAGTCTTTTTGAGAATGAACTTGAATCATTGTCTGTAGTGTGGAATTACTTGTGAATTGGAGCAGAATATGGTTGTGTGTATGCCATTGCATATCTGCTTATTTTTACTTAGGGTTTAATTCTATAGTTCTTTTTAGCAATCTCAATTAGAATACCATAGTCCTGAGTCAAACCATTCAATATGAAATCTATTTTACCGTGATAAACAAATGACTAGCTGGTATTAATGTCAGCAGCTGCTGTGCCTGAGAAGCGAAAGAAGGCTATATTTCCTAGCGATTTTCTTACCATGAAAATTGCTTATGTCATGCATTTCAGAGACTCAATCTGAGCCAAAATTTCTCAGTGAATTTAGAACTTGAGCTCAGACAACTCAAGATGGCAAGTGTAGAATCAACTTGATAAGGAAGAGGTGAGAAGAAAGGATGCCTTCACATATTTTCACCTGCCTGAAAAAGGAAAAAAATGGTGAGGAAAAAAGGTTCTCCTTACCTTAGGATGAAATTTTTATTAGTGTTACCCAATCTTTAAGAGCTTTGAATAACTCTTAGTGCCCTCATGTTGACAGCAACTCGTTAAAATGTTACAGGTTCAGAGGTACTTTAACCTTAACGTCCCATTTCTGTAAAGCCTTGCTCTTTCGGCTGTTTAGTATCTTTAAGATACCTTTCATTGTTACACATAAAAATATTCCATGGTGATTTTGACTGCATAGGAAATGTCTAATATTTCAGTGAATAGATTTTGTTTCCTATTTGGGAGCTCTGAAAAATAAATGATGTGTATGAGCTTTCTATTGTTATTTACTTGTTCTAACACTGTGCTAGGCCCTGAAGAATCAAAAATGTTATTTCCTTGAAGAATCGAGGTCTAACATCAGTGATAGATGGGTATACACAATACTGAAAGTCAAACATGTAAATCGTAGTAGAGATTTAGACCATGTTAACGGAGGACAAAATTGTTTATAAGTTGGCTTCTTTTTTTTTGTTTTTCGAGGCCACTGTTTTTAATATTATTATGATTAATTTTATTACTATTATTATACTTGAAGTACTGAGATACATGTGCAGAACATGCAGGGTTGATACATAGGTATGCACGTACCATGGTGGTTTGCTGCAGCCATCAATCTATCACCTACACTAGTTATTTCTCCTGATGCTATCCCTCCCCTAACCCCTCAACCCCCACAGGTCCAGGTGTGTGATATTCCCCTTTCTGTGTCCATGTGTTCTCATTGTTCAACTCCCACTTCTGCTTCATTTTTAGAAATAGTGTTTTTCAGCCTTAACCTAGCTTCAGGCAGTGTAACATGCTGTACATCCTTGATCCCACTGAGTCCTCATAATACTCTTATGAGACATATATCATCGATATCCTCATAGTACAGATAAGCAAACTGAAGTTTAAAATGTCTGCATTTCTGAGCCAAGGCCAAGCATCCAGTGACTGTCCAAACCTGGATTCACCTCCAGACCTGTTGCATTCTTCATAACTAGCTTAAATTTCTTCTATATGCAAGAATCATATTATATGACATACAAATATCAGTCAATGTTCAATTAAAAACACCCTTGATAATTCTTCTCTAACTTTGCTTTTCATTCTCCATTTATATCATCTACTTGTTTACATTTCAGTAATTTTCTATCACACAATAGAATTGAGAAGGGCTTATTGACAAGGTGTTAAAATTAAATACCAAATATTTACAAAATAAGTACAGTACAATGCACTCTGGATATTTAAAGTCAAGTTCTTATAATCTGAATGTTTGCATACCCAATGGCTCAGTAATCTCTTTTATTACATTCTTTGTGATATTTCTAATTTAAGCTAAATAACTAGTTTAGTTCAATCCACTATTGTACTTTCTAAATTTAAGTGTGATTGTTTTAAAACCACATAAGCTAACAAGTGATTTATGGTAACAGATTTTCTTGTCTAAAACTCCGAAGCACCCAGAATGATGTTTGACCAAATACTGGGATTTCTGTGACCCAGTCAATTTGACGTAGCAAACTGACCATCACAATGAATAAACAAATAATTGTCCTAACTGCCATTTCTGTATTTGTTGGATTTAGCTGCTTTTCCTTCATAAAATTCTGCTCTAGTTTTCTTACATGGCTAGTGGTTCCTCATCCGTGCCCTGTATTAAAAACTGTTTTAAAAATATTGCAGCTGCTGTTATTCTTTAGTAAAATAAGCAGTTGTGGAGATTAGATGATGTATAACCACTACAAAAGTAACAATGAACAAAATCAATAATTAAGATTATGTACATTCTTTAATTGTGAAGTGTATCAGCAAGTTAGTTTGAAGAATAAATGTTTTTCATTTTCAACCGGACACTGAATTTTCAAACATTTAAAAGCAAGCAATTAAATCTAACAATAAGCAAGTAAAGAGATTTTTAATTAATGTATGTTTTAATGAAATTTTTCTTCTGTGAATATTAGTGGATATTTACATACATACATATTAATACTCTTTTAAGTAATGTATTAATAGTTCAACTTTGATTAAATAATACAATTATAGTCTTAGATTTATATTATTTTCTTCATGAAGATTTAAATAACAAATGGTTTAAAACAGCTGCCCTGGTAATGTTTGCTCCATGAAAGGATTAAATATCATTCTTTCCATGATTATTTGCAAAGTATATTGCTTAAACATATTGTAATTTGAAGGAAGCCTAAGGTCAGAGACAGGTCATGAATAAACAAAAATTGTAAAAATTGCTACAATTCAATTACTTGGTGTTTACTATGAACAAGTTCTCTTCTATGTTTTTTATACCTACCATCTTATTTAATATCACTCTATGGCATTTACACAATTATTCCCATTTTCAGATGAGCGGACAAATATCAGATGTCAAGTAGCTTGTTTAAGGTACAAAGTTATGAGTTGGCAGAGCCAGAATTTCTATATCATTCTAGATAAATGACTTGCTCTATGCCAGAGAAAAACTCTCTTTAATAAAGCTATTATAAACTCCTAAATAGTAGCTTAAATGGCAAATTTAACTTTGAACTCCATAATAAGTAATCTGAAATAAATTTGTATAAATAAATCAGGTAATAAAGTTGAATTTTGCAAATTAAGTATTTAGAAATGAGACACGATTATAAATTAATAAAAATAACTTTCTTATATATAAATTATAAAGACATTTTCAAAGTAGTTTGTTCGAAAAGTATTTTGATCAATATCAGTATTTTCAGTGTAGGTATTATGCCACTGTGGCCAAGAATAATCAATGTACTATTGCTAATATCCACTAAACATGTTATTGTTTATGTATAGCTTTATGAGTAGAAGAAATTTGGGCGAGAACATCTAGCAGTTTATATAACAGCCCCATTTAATCTTCCTGACAGTCTTTTGTTGTAGAAGAGTTAGTGGTGATGACTGGTTCTGAGTTATGTGAGTAGCAAACAGAAGATTCAGAACATTAGATCCAGAGCCTGTTCGCTTCCCAAGCAGTACATTGCCTTGGTATTTGTTATACAACTGATAAAATTTTAGTGTTTGTACCCCCCAAATATCATGTTGAAATGTAATTCCCAATGTTGGAGGTAGAGCTGGGGAGAGGTGTTTAAATTGTGGGGGTGGATTGCTCATGGGTGGTGCCATTCTTGTGATAGTGAGCTCGTTCTTGCTGTGAGTTCACAGAAAACCTAGCAGTTTAAGAGAGTGTAGCACCTCCCCACCTTTCTCTTGTTTCTGCTTGCTATGTGATGCACCTGCTCCCCCTTCCATCCGCCATGATTGTGAGCTTCCTGAGCCTTACCAGAAACAGTTGCTGGTACCACACCTCTTGTACACCCTGCAGAACTGTGAGCCAATTAAACCTCTTTTCTTTGAAAATTACCAGGTTTTCAGGTTTTTTAGCAACATACAAACAACCTAACACAATCATTCTGAGGAGTAACCAAGAGTCTCAAAGTTTGAATTAATACTCTACTTGTTTAAGAATCCTAAAGTTAAGATGCTAAAGTTAACTTCTTGCATGTAAACTCTGGGAAGTAGAATGAAATGACATCATTACAAAGACTCCGTGGGTTACTTAGGATGAGAAATTGATGAACGACCTCTTGCTGGTGCTCAAGTGACCCAAATAATATTTTATTTTAAATTTTTTTCTCAATATTTATTATATTTTTTATGAGGAATTAGACAAAATTTTATACAGTTAGCTGTATTTTGTCTTGAAAAAGAACAAGATCATTGATTAATATCGTGAAATCTTATGACCACATATTGGCAGGAGCTCAGGTGAGTGGGAAGAGAAAGAGCTGGGCTGGCAGGTGGCAGAGTAGCCAATTAAAGCCACAAGCCACAAGCCAAAAAGGAAGATTTAACCTTTAATTGTTTACTGTGATAAAGTGCAAAAGAGTACAAAAGAGAAGAAAATGTCAATTCCTTGCTGTTCTTTTTTTCCCTCATGGAATGGTGCACAGTCCAGGGGCAGCTAGATAAGCACAGGCACAGCGGTCATCCCTCTGTTAAGGGAGTCCTCAACAAAAGGCCCAGGCCATTTATGGACAGTGAGATGGAGAGGAGTGTGAAGGGGAAGGGCTAGGAGTGGAAACGTACAGGGCGCTGAGTCAGACTGGAGAAAAGTGTCTTCAAAGCTTCTCCCTTGTTCCTTACTTTTATAAGGCACTGGAAGAGGAGCTCTGCCCAAGGCCTCAAAGAGGCCTAGAAAGGGAGGCACCTGGGCTGACAAGGCTAATCTGTAAAGAACAAGACCAGCCAGGCGGGCCTGAGTACGTGACTGCAGTTTCCTTTAGAATCTGCCATATGTTGTCTGTGCACCAAATCTGATGCAAGGCGGGCAGTTATTTCCCCAACGCCTGCTCAGTAAAACTTTTGTGATGGCTTATGGTTAGACCTAAAACATCGCACATAATTTTTTTTGTGTTTTGTGTTTTTTAGATGAAGTTAATCTTATGGAAATATCTGACAAAGGCTTTAATATAAGCCTACGTGAGGTAATTAAACTGAAAATGGCTTTTATTAGAAGACAAAATAATAAATCAGGTGAATATAAAAAATTAATAGAAGTGTTAGATATAAAGGCGATCATTGCAGAAAAATTAAAATTCCCAAGATAGAAAAGTGTCTTCTCGGGAATCATTTTAAAATGATGAGATCATTTGAAAGATAGAACTGAGAAACATACAAAATGTATCATGGGAAGAGAGAGATTTTTTAAATATGAAAGTAGAGTTAGGAAATATGCTGGATAAGCTAAGATGCTTCAACTAAATATAATTGGGATTTTAGAATAATAGAAAAAAGGGAAGGCAAAAATTTGCTAAAAATTCCTATAATTTATGAAAGATAATATATATTGATTTTTAACCAGGAGCTTGAATTCTCACTTATGATTTCAGTTACAAAGTTGGTCAAACCATACCTCTCACATGGTTATCTGGTAAATGTTCCTCCTCAGTCATTACAAACATTCCCAGCAAAACTTGCTGTACCTCACATAATGTAATTTACAGGATAAGTTGACTTAAATATTTCTTCTTGGTGAGGAGAGTTGCACTGGTCTCTGATGTTTACAGAATTATCATTCTAACATTCTTATTCTTTACTCTGGACTTTTTCAAAATGTCTATCAGCTTTAGGCTAAAAGAACTTGCAAATGCAAAATGCTCTTGTACCCAATGGGCATTATTAGCTCCATTCCAATGTATTCTTGGATAAAAATAAGTACCGCTCTTCTTATCACCTTTAACTTCCTTTTCTCTTTTCAACACTAAATTCCAACTTTGGTATTATTACTAACTGAATTTTATTAAGTAAATGTATTGAAATGCCCTTCAGGAAACCATGGAGCTTTCATAATACTCCTGCACTGAGAATTATGCTTAGGACAAAAATTAGTATGTACACAAAACATATATATGATATAGATATATTAAGTATATAAATATATATAGAAAGCCTAATTCTGCAATCTTTCCTGGCACCTGGGAGAATTTTTATTCCCGATTTCCTTCTATGACTGTGAGTCATTCATATTGGGCCAAATTTAAAATGTAGGTGTGATTATAAAAGGTGAAACACATACAAAGCATGTGCCTTTAGAGGAAAAAAAAGCACTGGAGAAAAAATATCCAGGGCCTCTGTACTGTAGTCTCACATCTATTGGGAGAGGAAGGAAATGAAACACATTGTAAGATGGTCAGAAGGTGTGTAGTACAGACACATGCTGATACTATCGTAAGGCAAACATGAGAAAAATCTGTTGGTTGTGTAAAACACGTTAATTTAAGATCACTACAAATTGTTATTGTTTCTGGTTTTGTATTTTGTTTCATCTCAATCATTCAGATTACTTTGTTTTCTGGATTATGATAGGGTCTAAGAGACAGATTCTAGTATCCCTGAGTCATAAAAGCAAAAAGGCCGTGAACAATTAGATCGAGATTTAAATTCCGGCCATAGGACAGGAGTCTTGGGGGCAGTGTCTTATTATACACACATTTTCTCAATCTTCAGAAAATGAATGTTTAGGAATCTCTTAGGATTTAAAGAGAGGAGATTAACCAAATTTTCTAGCAATTGAAGGATGGTACATGATAAATTAGAATTAATTACATTAATAATTTAAGGTGTATAAAGGTGGCATTCAATAGCACTGTAATTAACAAGCTGTCTTTATTGTTTTAGTGTAAGATAAGTGATAATATTTTTTATGGATTTGTTCATTACACAGTTCTCAAGCTCTCTTTTCTCCATAAAATGTTAAATACCGCTACTGTCAGTTCTTCTATGTTGGTGATTTTTTCAAGATCCTAACCCTCATATTTTGAAGAGGTCTATCACTGATCCACAAATTACCTATAAAATATATCTTTATACTTGTAGTTGAATCACTTTGTAATAATAAAGTTTTCACATGGAGAACCCAATATCAATTGAAAAAATATTACAAACAGAATTTCAGTAAACTTTAGGTACCAAGTTAATAGTTTCATAAGAAACAAATATATATATATTTGTGTGTATATATGTGTGCTTGTATATATGTGTGTACACAGATAAAGCAATTACTATATATATATATATATATACACAGATGAATAAAGCAATTACTATAAAAGCACATTTCTTATTAATTTTATCTGTAGGTACGTTTTCTTTGCTTTTATAGTCCTAGCTTTTGTTATAATTTCTGATTCACAGTTTTATTTGTGTGTTTGTGTGTTTACATATATATATACACACAAAATTTCTGTCTCTGCAGAATTTTGTGTCTTATGAAACTATTAATTTGGTACCTAAAGATATTACTGAAATTCTCACTGTTTGTAATGCTTTTTCAATTAACATTGGGTTTTCCAGGTTTAAATCTTTTATGATATATTTTTCTCTTTCTTGTTAAATTTGTATCACTAACTTGTATCTCTTTTCTAACTGTGTAAACTAATGGCTATAGGAAATCTAAAAAAATGCTGATACTCAGCATTTGACCAATCAGATTTCAGTGTGAATGGCTTTACTACATCCACATTAAACGTGGAGCTGCTGGCTAATATGTTAGGATTTTTATGATAACATTCGTGAATTACAGTGATTTGCATTTTTATAATTTGATCTTTTTAAGGTTTAAGATCAATATTAAACTTGTGTCATGAAAATGATTTAAAAGTTTTCTTGTAAGTGCTCTGAAACAGTTTATCAACATTTAAATTTTCTGCTTTTTAAAGAATATGGCTTCTGCATTTTAAGGTAAATCATCTTCATGAATTATATTTTGCTACTACTTTCTTAAACATGATGCTGCTTTTAAAGTCTTTGGCTAGTTTTCCTGGCTCTCTTCTCATTTTCTTTTGTGTAACTTATGCCTGATCTCAAGTTTTGTATCTCTTATACAAATCTGAGATTTTATTAACTTCCAGAATTCTTCCAAAAATGATGTTTGTAGATTGCTCGTTTTCCTTCTCATTACATTTGAACTCCTATGTTCATATGGAATTTCTCTTGTTTTCAGTATTTTGGCCAATTTTCTCAAAACTATAAATCCTTAATTAATTTATAATCATTCATAATTAGTTCTTAATTGCATCTTGAGGATGATACAGAGCTTGGATCTGGAAGTGGTAATTTACTAGAATAAATACTGATTACCTGTATGTAAAAAGGAAATTTTGATAAACACTAGGATTCTATAGTGGACACTGTGGTGACGTCTCCACCTTTCATCCTACCCCTCACCCATTGTGTGGCAGTCCTAGAGTTTCCACAGGTTGATCTTACAGTTATTTTTAGCCACAGATCTAGTTGGCCGAAACAAGTTAGGACTTGGCATTACCCTAGCCATAGTGATTCTCCCAAGAAAAGTATGTGACCTAAATTGATACAGTCAAATTTTTATTTCTGTTTGGAAATCTGTGGTGGAAAATATTGTGGAATTGTACTGCGAAGTTTTCAGCCACTTCACAGCCACAAACAAAAGTCAGGTTTAGGATAAAGCTGAAAACTTGAAGATAAAGTGAAAAAATGAAAAGAAAATAAGTTTATTGTGCCCTCATTGAATGTGGAAACAAAACTATAACGTTCCCTTCTGATTTTTGCCATCAATTTTAGCTGATAACTCATGTTGAAGTCAGTTTATTTTGGAGAAGGATATAAATCAGGCAGCTGTCCGCAAGACCCATAATTACTCTGATACCAATTATAAGTCTAGGAGTCCCTAAAACCAATCTTATATTCCATAATTTGTTACAACTCAAAGAACTCATTAATAACTGTAAAGCTCAGAGTTTTGGTTTATTACACTAAGAGGATACAGATTAAAGTCAGTCAAAGGAATAGATGGATGAAACAGAGTCCAGGAAATTTAGAAGCATGAGTCTCAGATTTTCTCACTCATTGGAATCATGTATGGTGCTATTTTCCCCCAACAATGATGTGTGAGAATACACGTGGAGTTTATACAGGGAAATTCATCCAAGGTTTAGTGTCCAGAGATTTTATGGGGGCCCCATCACACAGGCACAGTTGACTGCTATTGTGGTTGAATTCAGTACCTCCAGAGGTTCATCTTTACAATAGACCTAAATTCCCCTACACTGAATTGTGTTATCAAATTATTTGATACAGCTTAATTCTACCCCAAATCACATTGATACACAAGCTGGTGTAACCCAATGCATTCAGACAAACAAAGACATGACATTTCAACAGCTTAGACATTACTGACCAGGACCCAAGGACAAAGGGTAGACATCTCTTGGGCAAAGTTTAATTCTTTACATGTTGGACAGTGCTGTGGTTCTAGTGCTTCAAACTAAGAAGCTAGGGAAGAGACTGGTAAGATATTTTTGTCTGATTTAACCCTTATTGTAGGTGGTTTCATTTAGAATAGAAACACTGAGTTCTGAAATTAAAAAAAAAATTCTCAGAAAAGAGGCAGATTTAGTTTGATTTTTCTAAATTACCAGAATAATTTCTGAATGTATGTTTCTCACAGTTTTTTAAAATATCTACACATCCCTATGTATTTCCTCATAGCAGAGTAATGTTTTGGTACTATATTAATTTGTTTTTATGACACTGGCTATTTTCTCTACAACTCCAGAATATGATTAGTATATTGGTTGGTACAATACAGACATTATATAGTTGATATTATTAAAGCCTCCTAAAATAGGTAAAATTACCAAAAACTTACACAGCAGACATAACAAACACAATCCAATACAAAGGTATAAGTTAATCCACTGCCACAGTTTACTTAATTACTTATTTTTAAAATAGTAGTTTCCTTTACAATAGGAAAATTATTTTATTTCTAGCAATGAAAGCATGTCTGGGAAGTGAAAAACTAAATCACGCTGAGTGTATAAACACGTTCTAGAAAGTAGTAGTGAATCCTTGCCGTGAAGACACTGAGGCAAGAGTAGTAAAAGAATGCAGTTGCAGATGTTTGTTGTTCATTCTTGTTATTTGCTTGGAAAAATTAACTTTGGTGCATTCATATGCAATGAATATCCAGGAATTCCAGTGCTATGTACTTGGACTCAATGTGTCTATTTTGAATGCTGTAATGGGTTCCTGGAGATAAGGAAGCAACCAGCGCTGAAGAGTAAGAGAAAATAACATTGAAGGCACCTCTATGAGATGTACATATGAAAAATTTAAAAAGTAAAATTCTGACTTTAAGGATGTTCTTTTGCTATATCTCTGACTCCTTTGTCCTTTATCCGTATTTAATAAAAATAATCCTCTTCAGTCTTCCTGTTCATTTTAAGGATATGGAAACAGAACTTCAGGTAAATAAGTTATTTAATCCCATGACAGGCCTTTTCCAGCAGTGTAGCAGTGAAGGTTTAGGGGGCTTTCAACAATATAATTGGTAAACACAAAATTAGATTCAGTATTCAGTTGTTAATGAGCAGTCTCAACTTCACTGCTGTTACACTTTCTGTGCCTGCATGTTTGTATTGCCTGATCTGATGTACTTGTGGTGCTTGAAAAAATCCAGTCCCTGAGATAATTGGGCATTTTTAATAAAATGCACACTGCAATTTTATGTAGAGTTATTTTTTAAATTATACATACACCATGGCTTCCAACAAGATCCTTTCAGACATAGAGTAGGGACTTTTCTCTTTTCCTACTCCTTCTATCAGAATATTCTCAAATTGTAGATGCCACATCACAATTCTGTTGCTAAAGTTTATTTTCCCAGTGTCTGTTGTAGTAATTTTACAGTGAAGTTTAAAAGAATACTAGTTGAAAAAATGTACAGCCTTCTTTGCCCAATGACATATGCTGAGCTTTTGTAGACATACTTACCACTCTCTTTATCTGTATAGGTCCATTTAGTACTGTTTGTTCTTTTAGTATCAAACCTACTCTAATGAGCAAAAAGCATCCTTTTCAGATAACAGCACCAAAAAAGTAGTTAAAATAACTCAAAAAAGTATGTCCTTAAAATGGCATAATGTTTCCAAACACATATTTCAAAGTTCAGGAGATATTTTGGGAGTATTCTTTAAGGAATAAACAACTGTATGTCTCAAATTTGTAGCCATAAAACCTAATACTATCTAGTACTCAAAACTCTATAGATTGTGATACACTTTATTAGTAATAATTAGCCTGGCTGTGCTTATTGAAATTAAAATGCCAATACAATGTCCTGCTTAAAAAAAATTAAAAAAGGATGAAGCTAATAGATCATCATCTCACTGGGTTTGCAAAATAGAAAACAAATAACATTATGCTGCTTTTTTTATTCCTGTACCTTGAGTTTTGTGAGTCTGTCTCTGAAAGACGAATGCAGTGAAATATTTTCTAGTTTGGCCATTAATTTTTATAGCAAGAGTGACAAATATTCAGATTAATCCCAATGCCCTCATAAAATTAATTTGATTTGTGGTATTCATAGAAAACATTCATTATTCAAAAACATTTATTTAATATGTATTAGTGAGCATCTAGCACATACAGAGTATTTTGCTTGATGCTTTGAAGATAAAAATAAACCAGACATAGGCCTTCCCTTGAGCCAGTTAGTAGCCATGAAGAAAGGTAAAGCATGCACAGCAAACTATAATATGGTGAGAAGTAAAGTAGCGTTATGAAAGAAATCTCAATAAATGAAACTTCAGGAGAGAAAGACTTTTTTTTCCTTCCAGCTTGGGGGATCTTTCAGAAGTCCTTTTAGCCAAGGCTTGAGAGAAAAGATGTAGGGAACGACTGAGGTAATTGACACTCCACATAGAGGAAATAAAGTGAACACAAGTCCAGAGATGTAACACTTTTTTTCACGGCCCTTTATCACAGGACATAGAGTTGCAAAGACATGGGATGCATTTGTAAGACATGAAAGATTTTTTTCCCTGGACTGTAAGGGACATCAAGGAAAAAAATTGGAGATAATATTGAAAACATTTTTAGTTCAAGATACTCTTCTAAGATGATGACTTACTGTCTTAGTTTTCTGCTGCTATGATAGAATACCACAGACCAGGTAATTTATAAAGAAAAGAAGTTTAGGGAGATGGGGGAAGATGGCACTATAGAAGCAACTCAGAATTGCAGCTGTCAGTTAAGATGCAGAGGGTGAGTTCACACTGCATATCCAGATAGATTTTGCTGTTCACAGAATGGGGAAATTCCCAGATGTAGGAGAGACACAGGATGCCAGCACAGCAGTCTGCTACCGCGGCCAAACGGCCGGTGCCGCAGCACAGCAGCATGCCGCACAAAACGCATGGGTTTGGGCGCCCTGTTAAACCAGCAATTTGAGATTTGGGAGGGCAGATTAGCCTATTCATCTGATTAAATGGGATTTGGACAGTGAGCCAGGCCAGGAGATTTCCAGGAGGTGAACTGTGAGCCAGCACAGCGGGTCGCTGCACGGGAAATGACACAGATCCCGGTGCCCTTTCAGCTGGTGACTGAAACACCTTGGAGGCAGTCAACCATACAACTTAAAAAAAAAAAAAGCAAAAAGGCTCGGAGGCAGGGAGCCAAGAGATCAGGCTCAATGGGTCCCACCCCCACAGGGACAAACAAAACAGTGATTCAAAACACTCAGGGTTGAGAGTTTCACTGCAGGCACAGCTGAACCCAGGGCTGTGCAGCCCGGTGGGGGAGGGGCGTCTGCTATTACCAAGACCTTCCGCCCCTACTGAGATACTCACACATTGCTGATGCAGCCAGCCATTGCCAAGGCAACCTGCCATAACAGAGAGACTCTGCCAACAGGGCAGAGCCCACTTCAGCAGGGCAGAGCACACAGCAGCAGGGCGTAGCCCAAAACAGCAGGACGGAGCCCATGGCAGCAGGGCAGAGCCCACAACAGCAAAAGGGCAGACCTCATGCCATCAGGGTGGAGCCTCAGCAGGCAAATAGTGACTAAACTGCCTCCAAGATGGGTAGGACAGAGCAACGGATACTCACAAATAAAGCCCTAACTCCCCAAGACAGAGTATCTGAGGGAAGAAAGGGGTTTTATGAGTTCTGCTGCAACGGACTTAAACATACTTGCCTAGCAACACTGAATAAACAACAGAGCTCACAGCTCAGCACTTGAGCTCCTATAAAGTACAGACAGTCTCCTCAAGCAGCTCCCTGACCCCCTTATACCCAAAGACTCACCTCAAAAAGGACTGATCAGACTGACATTTGGCAGGCATCATTCTGGGACAAAGATAGAAAAAGAAACTGGTAGCATCCCTCACTGTTCTGCAGCTGCTACAGGTGTACCCCAGGCAAGCAGGGCCTGGAGTGGACCTCAGCAGTCTTACAGCAGAGGGGCTAGACAGTTAGAAGGAATATTAAGAAACAGAAATACTTCATCATCAACAATCTGGGCCTCTACTCAGAGACCCAATCGAAAAATCAGCAACTACTCAGATGACAGGTGGATAAATCCACAAAGATGGGAAGAAACCAGTGCAAAAAGGAGGAAAACACCCAAAACCAGAACACCTCACCTCCTACAAAGGACCAAAACTCCTCATTAGCAAGGGAACAAAGCTGGATGGAGAATGAAAGTGATGAAATGACAGAATCAGACTTCAGAAGGTGGGTAATGAGAAACTTCTGTGAGCTAAAAGAACATGTTGTAAATCAGTGCAAAAAA
>CM052664.1:65529462-65559175 GCA_028533165.1 Leontopithecus rosalia
CAACAGATAATGGAGAGGATGTGGAGAAATAGGTACACTTTTTCACTGCTGGTGGGAGTGTAAATTAGTTCAACCATTGTGGAAGACAGTGTGGCGATTCCTCAAGGACCTAGAAATAGAAATTCCATTTGACCCAGCAATCCCATTACTGGGTATATATCCAAAGAACTATAAATCGTTCTACTATAAGGACACATGCACACGAATGTTTATTGCAGCACTGTTTACAATAGCAAAGACCTGGAACCAACCCAAATGCCCATCGATGATAGACTGGACTGGGAAAGTGTGGTACATATACACCATGGAATATTATGCAGCAATGAAAAACGATGAGTTCGTGTCCTTTGTAGGGACATGGATGAATCTGGAGAACATCATTCTCAGCAAATTGACACAAGAACAGAAAATGAAACACCGTGTATTCTCACTCATAGGCAGGTGATGAACAATGAGAACACATGGACACAGGGAAAGGAGTATTACACACTGGGGTCTATTGGGGGAATAGGGGAGGGACAGCAGGGGGGAGTGGGGGAGGGATAGCATGGGTAGAAATGCCAAATGTGGGTGAAGGAGCAAAAGGCAGCAAAACACACTGCCACGTGTGTACCTATGCAACTATCTTACATGTTCTGCACATGTACCCCAAAACCTAAAAAGCAATTTAAAAAAAGAAAAAGAAAAGAAATTTATTTGGCTTACAGTTCTGGCACATAGGAAGTCCAAGAACATGGCACCAACATCCGGAAAGGGTCATCCATGGCAGAAGGCATCATGTGATGAGCCATTACAAGAGACAGATAAATGGTAGGGGCAACGTTTATTCTCTTATTAGGAGCCCACTCCTTACTAACCCACTCCTGTCATAATGGCATTAATTCATTCATGAGGGTGAAGCCGTTATGACCTAATGACTTTTCAAAAGCCCTACCTCTTAATACTATTACAACAACAATTAAATTTCAGGAGGAGTTTGGAGAAGCCATTCAAACCTTAGCACTCACTATGTAATTTTTACCTGTCTAGGAGCATTTTGGATATGTCAATCAATCTCAAGCCAACATCAACCAAGAAAGCCTCAGGATTTAGATTTTATGGTGAAATTTAGACTGGTCTCTAGAGGTAGCTAATAACTTTGCCTGCCATCTTTAGCTCCTGTAGCTGGAATATAGGAGCAGTAAAATGCTTCTAGATGTGATTCCCCTCATGCCTTAGGGGAGAATACAGAGAATCCTATTTTCACACAATGTGTCTTTCATGTGTAGTGCTAACTAGCCCTTTTCTGTTCAGCATCTGCTTATAATATGCTAGTGCTAAATCTGCAAACACACACACACACACACACACACACACAAACAACTACTTATGAGGGTATATTGTTACTTTTGTTTTTAGATGTAGAAGTTGATTTAGAGTTATGGGATAACTCTGAAATTGAAAGTAAGATTTGATGCCAAAGCTAACCTGTCCACTATTTAATCTCATAATCTCATAAATTATAATTGTTCCAAAGTTAAGTGCTCAATTGACTTTTTTAAAAAACTGTGTATATAATCACCAAGCAAATTCCTATGTACATAGAGTGCAGGAAGATTGATTTTGATTTTTATGACTGGTGCATGGAAATAATAAGACTGTTATATCATTAAAGAGTTAAATACAGCCCACCTTTTTGATATTATACATTAAGAATAGACAAATTTAGTAAAATAAATAGAATTTGGAAGTATTTGTGTCATGTGTTACAAGTTACAGTTATTTAAGATACAGACATTATAACATTTATCCACATTAATACAATTATCTCCCACTTTATAATCTTTGTAAGCATAGAGAATTCAGTCAAGTAATATTTGATCTCAAAGACCATAAAGCACTCAGATCCCATTTATTTGAATATTATTTCAAATGCATACTATCCTGCAGCCTGATAAATATCCAGATGCTATGAGGAGTGCTAAGCACACATAAAACTATCTGGCCCTAGTTCAGTAATATACATTGACACCCTATGCTCAAACTTTGAGCAGTTAGGCTGTAAAGTTTCTGGTTCTGTAAACAGATACTGTCATACAGATTCACTCCAATGTGTTCCCCAAAGTACATTTTTCCTTTACATATTTATTTTTTAAAATAATATATTTCTAACTATGTAATTAAAAGTAGGTTATACAAAGGAAGGAATTCTGTCGCAGTGTCCAAGCTCCAGCTGTGCAAGGTTTTAATGGCATTATCTTAATTGAATCATTAGCTTATAAGCTCAGGAAAAGTAGAAGATCCACACAAATAATGTTGAGGACCATAAATCTTAATACAAAGTAATACATATATATAATTATCATAATTAATTGAGTCTTGTTTATTTTCCTCTTATGCATATAGATGACAGGCAACAAGAGATTAAGAATAAAGATCTATGCTGTTTTCTTGAGTAATCCTGTCTTAAGTGTGCTGACATACATGAAACATGCACTAGATTTTAACTTGATCTTTCTCAAGGAGGAATATAGGATATTAACTCTACATTCAAGAACCTGTCTGGAGTCTCCCATTGATATTCCGGAAGCTGCTTCTACCACACTAGCCCTCTAGCCTTTGATTACTTGAGAGGTGAGAAATTCATTTCAATTTTTTCTAAACTTTGGTCTATCACAAATAAGTTATATTGAACAAGTATTAAACACCCACTGTTTGCTCTTTATGAAATAGAAAAATTAAGTACGGAGTTAGAACACACACATAAATCAGTTTATTTATTGAGTTCCACTGAGTGACAATTAGAAAGATATTTGTATATACTATAGTGCTTATCACAGGACTTTTTCCTGAGCCTAGTCATTATTGTAATAGGTCTTCTTAAATAATTGATAAATGTCAAATCCTTTAATACTTAGTTTCAAGACATTTTAAACAATATTATACTTGCAACTTCAGAGGACAGGAGATTGAAAGATTGGCAGAATGTCTAAGGGCATTTTCTATAGTCCAGTTAGAATACCAGAGATGGTAAACTTTTATGACTTCCAAGCTGTATTTTAGGGATTTGCTTTTAAAGGTAGTTTGTCACACTAATTTTCTGCATCCAGAAGTATTTACTTCCCTTATACTTGCAATCAACTGTGTACTACAGTGCTCTTTTGAGAGCAGACATTGAAGTATCTGTGAAGGCCTTGTTTGATTATAAATATTATACATTGGATTATGTTTACACACTTAGCTGTGTGTAAAAATAAGACTGGCTTTAGAAAAATGCTAAGTGCTACGTTTTCCCTCAGCTTCAGTTGAGGCAGTTGATTGAAATAAATTGAGAAGGATCAATATTGTCATGTACATGATAGGATATGAGTTTTTCAAAAGCTCAGGAAACTTTTGTCCATGAAAGAGATATAAGATAAAACCTTTTATGTCCAGAAAAAAAAGGGTTACTGCAGCAAGGTAACTGCCTGTTCTGAAATGGAAGAATCTGATGATACGTACTGAAGATCTTGTTGCTCTTTGCAATGAATATGTTATTTACAATGCGTATGACATTTTTTAAAGTAAGAGCTTTTACTACCTAAAGTTGCATACAGGAGGGTATATGAAAATGTGAAAATGAAGTATGGGATCTTAGGTTTTTAGAGCAACTTAAAAAAATATCTCAACTCTCCTGATTTCCTAATTGAGGAAATTGTTGCAAATGAAGTAAAGTCTGTTTTTTTTTTCAATCGTCCTTTCTAAACTTACCCTGGTTTATATTTCTATATTAAGTTAAATTATAATTGATTAATATTCTTTTATTTTTCACATGAAATGTTATCCTGGAAAAAACCCATCAGTCTAAAGTAGTAATATTTCACTTGGCAAGGGAAAGGCAAAAGGCAACATTAGAGAGGAACCATCAGTAAAATTTCAGGATGCCCTAGGCTGAGGAATATTGGTAATGAAAGGTTACTACTGTGCATATAAATGAAGACCACCAATATGACAATAAGCCAGATCTACATACTCAGAGCTTGCTAGAACTAGGGAGATGCTCGCCATCACTTGCATTTGGCAGAAAATCAAAGGCAGGCAGGAGAGTGCATTAGGTTTATAGTGCAGAAAGAGAAGGGTTCAGGTGTGTGCATACTGGAGGCTCTCAGGTTGGGGAAGCTGGAGGTGGGCTAACAAGAAGTTAGGCACCCTATGTAGGTTAGGGGAGCATATTTGGCTTTTCCTGGTTGGTCTCATGTAGAAAGTGGACCTGAAAATTAGAGAAGCTATCAGTTATTGACCAAGTCTGGCTGTTTTCAGTTGATTGCCTAAAGTTTTGGTTTAGCTTTTTGAACTGATCATTGCAGATTTAAATTAGATTTTTACTTTTGTAGGGGATCTGGCCATTGTCAATTTGTGTATTCGGTGTTTCTGATATGCCTATGTGCGCATGTATTAATATTTAGATTTCATACATGTATTTACCCAGAAATGGCATGTTTTCCATTAATAATTGCACTTGTAGGCACAGGAGGAAAAACTGCACACCAACAGGCTAGTTGGCTGTGATTTTACCACATTAGATGTATCAGGCAGAAGGAAACAGCAGCAGAAGCCAACATCAGTGCAAATCTATAAGTAATCACAATATTAATGTCATAACTGTACTTATTTGTAAAAAAAAATGACTTCTAAAGCCCAATTTTATTGTAGGTAATATCTCCATTTGTATTTCATCTTTCAAAAAATGTATTCAACATGATGGCATTATTGTAATTGAATTACCTACTCCATTGAGGTAATATTAACACTGAATTCATTTTTTTCTGTCTTTTTGTTGTGAATTATATATTTTTCAATTGCATTATGTGCTTCTATTTTTAGAAACTAGATAACCACACTAACTTATCCAAATTTTAATTTCCTCAGTAATGAACTTTAGCTCCTCTTAGACTTATTTTTCAGCTAAATTTATCAGACTCTTCAAACTCCAATGTTTCTTTACAGTTTCCTCTGTTTTTTTCCCTTGAGAAAATAAATTATGAATATGTCAAATATGCTAGTTCTAGCATTCAACAAGTAACACATGGCTTTGTAAAATGGCACTGGAAAAAAGAAATACAAAGTTAATTTTGTCATTCTGTTTCAACAATAGTTTATAGAGGTCTGGAGCCAAAGATTTGGAGTTCTCGGTCTGCAGGTCACAGAGCACTAAGAATGCTTTTATTCAAAAATGAAAATCTCTCTGTATATTTACAAAAGCAATTGTCACTGGTGAATCGGAAATATAATGTTAACAGGCTTTCCTTCAAAAGTAATTTCTCCTAAAAATGTTAATTTTACTTTCTTTACCAAGACACTTAATCAAAACATCTTAAAAGAGAACTTAGTGTGGGATACTTAGTAGGCTTTACGGAAGACAGTAAAAAACCTAAAAAGACAGAATCACTGCCTACAAAGTTACTGAATAGCCAAGTACAATTGAATAAAAAGAAAAATAGCACTATATTAAAAATATCCAATAAGTCAACCTTTGCTTCCCAGTCATAGTTCATTGTAAGACACAAGACATAATTTGTATTTTGACCCACACCAGATTCTGGTATACATTATCAAAATGTCCCTAACTTTAGAATCCAACTGCTGCTAAGAATAAAACTTTTCTTCCAATGGATCTAAATAAGGAAAAGGAACATCTTCACTTCTGTCTGTTTCATATACTCTAAGAATCCCCTCTACATGAGAAACATATGTTAGTGTGTTAAACTGTCAGCAAAAAAATCTTTGTAAGAAAATAGTGATATAGGTCAAAAGAGTACATCCTTAGATCATCTATTTAAATCAGAAAAGAAACATACTTGAAGAAAAGAAAATAGCAGAAGAGTAGAGTGAGATGTTTCAAATAACTAGATAAGGATGGGAATTCCATTGATGTGCTACAAAAATCCCATGTAATTTTCTTACTGTGTTTTACCTGCTGTATAACTTGCTTTAATTAAATGTAGTCCCATCATTGACACATCTTCTGAAAGCTTAGAAAAACATTCTATTGGAGAGCTAATCCAGGGTTAGAATAACAATCAAAATGTACTAGCACTCACAGAATTTCTCTCATAAATAACCCTAAGTATCAGGCATTCTTGATTTTCCCAGCTTCAAAACAGATATTTTCTTTTTTAAGTAGAGAGAAATTTCTGTTGCAAGTGATTCATTAAACCTTGGAAACAAGCAGAGTGTTTTAAAAATACCTCAGGAGATCTATCAAACTGTCTAGGGTTTCCCCAAAGTGCTGTAAGTCTGACAGCTTTGGTATTTTTTACTAGTCTGAAGAGAGACTGGACAGTCTCCTATACATGTACTATAATTAATGTTTTTGTTATGTACCTTTCTTTCCTTAAAAGTTAACCTTAGTTGGCTGGGCGGGTTGGCTCATGCCTGTAATCCCAGCATTTTGGAAGGCCAAGGCGGGAGATCACATAAGGTCAGGAGTTCAAGACCAGCCTGGTCAACGTGGTGAAACCCCATCTCTACACAAAAATTAGCTGCTGGTGGGCACCAGATCCCAGCTACTCAGGAGGCTAAGGCAGGAGAATCGCTTACACCTGGGAGGCAAAGGTTGCAGTGAGCCCAGATTGTGCCACTGTACTCCAGCCTGGGTGACAATATGAGACTTTGTCTCAAAAAACAAACGAACAAACAAAAAACCTTAACCTAAGTTGTTAACTGTGAGCTAAATCAGTCAACCTGCATACATTTTCCTTTTCCATCTCTTTGACATGATGAATACATTTTAGTTTTATAAGAGTTTTCTAAAAATATATTCATTCATATTGACTATTATAATAGGACTTGATCTGATTGACTCCCGACTTTCCTTTGGAAGTTCCAGTTCAGCCCTTAATGAGATTATAATCCTGTTGCAACTGAAAAATCAAAGTAAATGGGTATGGATTCTTGTCTTAAGAAAAAATAATTTTGATGACTACTGGCTCTGTGAGGAAAAACTCTTTCTTCCTTTTCCAGTCTTCTCTTTAAGACTGAAATTCTTCTGGTCTGTTATAAAATCAATTTGAATGTGAAAATAGCTAACATACGTAAAAAACTTAGTATTGTGCTTGCAGTACACTAAATGCTACATAAAATTAGCTATTATTAATAGAAAGTGGGGCTGTCTGCTGCAGAAAAGAGGCTCCCTTTTTTCTCTGTCATCGGGACAAAAGTGAAAAGCGCAGGAAGATATAATCTGTAAAGTTTCTTCCTAGCTTATGAGTTTCAGTAACAGCTACTTCACAGCTATACATATAATACTTCTGAACAAACCCCTTTTCTTAGAGCCACTTTACTTATCTTTATGACAAAAAATAGATATGAAATAAATTTTTTGACAGATAGTCTTTTGCTACCACAATAAAAATATGAACCGGGAAGCTGAGTAAAGTTTTGTTTCGTTTTCTCTTTACCCTCTGAATTCCTTGATTTGCTCCTGCCTCTTTTGTTCATCTAAATCCCAGGTGTGCCCTCGCTACCCACCGACTCTCAGCACAGAATCTTTCTATATACAACCACATGCTCTTCATTGATCTATACTGTATACCTTTATTTCTACAAATCTTTAAAATTGGATATTTTGGTGACTTTAAAGATTCTCAAGCATGTTCATATTTCCCCATATCTTATTTGCACAGTCGGTTGTGTGCTAATGGTTCACTCAATATCACATTATCAAAGCTGAGTCCGCACTAGAATCTGTTCTTGAAGTCCAAAGTCGGCGAGGAACTAAAAGCTTCATGGAAGTATGATGAGACATGTGAAAGCATCATGCACATATTACTATGGTAACAAAGAAAGGACGAACAATTCTACCTCAGAAAGTTAGAGTGGAAACCATCATTCAGATGAGGGACATTTTCCCCTACATATGAAAAATGAATCAGAGCCTTGTATGGAAAGACATTCCAGATGGAGAACACAACATTTTCAGAGACATTTGCTCAGGAACCACACTAGCGGAGAACTGTGGTATTGCTAGAGAGAGTAAGAGTGGAGAGAGGCTGGAAAGAAGAAAGGTGATAGAATAATGAGAGGACCTCACATCAACCTTCTAGCCTGCAAGTTTTATTTTATCCTCATTTTACAGAAGAGGAAAATGAGGTCCATTGAGTAAAAAACAACATAGGTTTGTAGTTCTCCCTGAAGGGGTCCTTCATGTCCCTTATTAGTTGTATTCCTAGGTATTGTATTCTCTTTGTAGCAATTGTGAATGGGAGTTCATGATTTGGCTCTCTGTCTGTTTTTTGTGTGTATAGGAATGCTTGTGATTTTTGCACATTTACTTTGTATTCTGAGACTTTGCTGAAGTTGCTTATCATCTTAAGGAGATTTTGGGCTGAGAGGATGGGGTCTTCTAAATATACAATCATGTCATCTGCAAATAGAGACAATTTGACTTCCTCTTTCTCTAATTGAATGCTTTTATTTATTTTTCTTGCCTGATAGCTTTGGCCAGAACTTCCAATACTATGTTGAATAGGAGTGGTGAGAGATGGCACCCTTGTCTTGTGCCAGTTATCAAGGTGAATGCTTCCAGTTTTTGCCCATTCTTTATGATATTGGATGTGGGTTTGTCATAAATAATGTTTATTATTTTAGGATACATTCCATCAATACCTAGTTTATTGAAAGTTTTTAGCATGAAGGGCTGGTGAATTTTGTCAAAGGCCTTCTCTGCATCTATTGAGATAATCATGCGGTTTTTGCAAACCACTGCTAAGAAAATAAGAGAGGACACAAACAGATGGAAAAGCATTACATGCTCATGGTTAGGAAGAATCAATATCATGAAAATGGCCATACTGCCCAAAGTAATTTATAGATTTAGTGCTATTCCCATCAAGCTAACATTGACCTTCTTCACAGAACTGGAAAAAAAAACAAAAAAACAATTTAACCTTCATATGGAACCGAAACAGAGTACACATGGCCAAGACAATCCTAAGCAAAAAAAAAAAAAAAAAATGCTGGAAGTATCACGCTATACAACTTCAAACTATACAACAAGCCTACAGTAATCAAAACAGCATGGTACTGGTACCAAAACAGAGATATAGACCAATGGAACAGAACAGAGACCTTAGAAGTAATGCCACACACCTATAACCATCTGATCTTTGACAAATCTGACAAAGACATGCAATGGGGAATGGATTCCCTGTTTAATAAATGATGTTGGGAAAACTGGCTAGCCATATGCAAAAAGCTGAAACTGGACCTCTTCCTTACACCTTATACAAAAATTAACTCCAGATGGTTTAAAGATTTAAACATAAGACCTAACACCATAAAAACACTAGAAGAAAACCTAGGCAATACCATTCAGTACATAGGCATGGGCAAGGACTTCATGACTAAAATGCCAAAAGAAATGGTAACAAAGGCCAAAATAGACAAACAGGAACTTTTTAAACTAAAGAGGTTCTGTACAGCAAAATAAAATATACAGCAAAATAAAATATCATTAGAGTGAACTGGCAACTAACAGAATGGGAAAAAAATTTTTGCAATCTACTTATCTGACAAAGGGCTAATATCCAGAATCTACAAAGAACTTAAATTTACAAGAAAAAAACAAACCCATTCAAAAGTGGGTGAAGGAAATGAACAGACACTTTACAAAAGAAGACATATATGAGGCCAACAAACATATGAAAAAATGCTCATCATCACTGGTCATTAGAGAAATGCAAATCAAAACCACACTGAGATAACATCTCATGCCAGTTAGAATGGCGATCATTAAAAAATCTGGAGACAACAGATGTTGGAGAGGATGTGGGAAATAGGAACACTTTTACACTGTTGGTGAAGTGTATATTAGTTAGACCATTGTGAAAGACAGTGTGGCTGTTCCTCAAGGATCTAGAAATAGAAATACCATTTGACCCAGCAATCCCATTATTGGATATATACCCAAAGGATTGTAAATCATTCTACTATGAAGACACACAGACACATATGTTCATTGTGGCACTGTTTACAATAGCGAAGACTTGGAACCAACCCAAATGCCCATCAAAGATCAACTGGATAAAGAAAATGTGGCACATATACACCATGGAATACTATGCAGCCAAAAAAAAGAATGAATTTGTGACCTTTGCGGGGACATGGATAAAGCTGGAAACCATCATTCTCAGCAAACTGACACAAGAACAGAAAACCAGACATGACATGTTCTCACTCACAATGATAATGCATGAACCCAGGGAGGGGAACATCACACACCAAGGCCTATTGGGGTGTGGGAGGGGTTAGGGGAAGGATAGCAAGGGGTGGGGGGATTGGGGAGGGATAATATTAGGAGAAATAACTAATGTAGATGATGGACAGATGGATTCAGCAGACCACCATGGCATGTGTATACCTATGTAACAATCCTGCATGATCTGCCTATGTACCCCAGAACTTAAAATACAATAATTTTTTAAGAGGCAAAGGAAATAAACAACAGAGCTCAAATTCAAGACCAGGTCTTCTCCTCAAACCTATTTTGCATGCTTCCTACTGCAATATATGACTGGTTGAATTTTTTTTACTCAAAGCAAAATCCCCAATTTAGATACAAGACTTTAGACTTGTGTATGCTGAAGGGTGTATGCTGAAGGGATCTTTTAGACAGAGCTCCTTTTCCAGGTGTCCCAATTACCTCATAAGCAAGTATTTTCCTGAATGTATCTTGTTGCTTTTCTCATCCTAAGGAAGTTGGAGGTGAGAAGAAAGGAAAAAAGATTAAAAAAAGAAAACGTTAACACTAACTGGGTGTCTACTCTGAGCCACAGATTATTTTATATGTTATATATATCTATATACATATTTAGACAGAGTTTTGCTCTTGTTATGCAGGCTGGAGTGCAATGGCACGATCTCGGCTCACCACAACCTCCGCCTCCCGGGTTCAGGCAATTCTGCCTCAGCTCCTGAGTAGCTGGAACTAAAGGCACGTGCCACCATACCCAGCTAATTTTTTTATTTTTTATTTTTAGTAGAGACATGGTTTCACCATGTTGACCAGGATGGTCTCGATCTCTTGACCTCGTGATCCACCCACCTTGGCCTCCCAAAGTGCTGAGATTATAGGCGTGAGCCACCGTGCCCAGCCCTATGTTATATTTTATAGGTATTTTGTATATTATATTATTGAATGCTCACAACCATTTTCTGAACAAAATATTATTACTACTTTTAAAGATAAGGACCTGAAATTCCAATATAAAAATCTTGCCCAACTAACTTGTCCAGTCATGCAGCTAGTTAATGGTCAACCTCGAGTTAGAATAGGAGTTTGCTTGACCCAGACCCAGATCATCTCACTCTGATATTTATCTAATTGTGCTCCTTGTGAATGGGTTCAACATTTCGCTCAAAACAAGGCCAATCAGTAAACTAAGACATCGATGAAGGAAATGTTTTAGAACAATGTGTCTAAGAAAGAGCATACCTTGGCAAAGGAAGCAACATGGCACTTTCAGCTTAATCACGTAATAACCTTGTATTTTAAGTAACATGTGGACTTCAAATCTGGACTCCAAACAAAAAGAATGATGAGATCAGGGATTTATATGAATGACAACATAGACCACAAGGCAGCATGAGGAAGAAACAGTGAGTGAATGGGAAGAGATACACT
This sequence comes from Leontopithecus rosalia, assembly GCA_028533165.1. Taxonomy (NCBI): domain Eukaryota; kingdom Metazoa; phylum Chordata; class Mammalia; order Primates; family Cebidae; genus Leontopithecus; species Leontopithecus rosalia. The sequence continues at coordinate 65,541,104 of CM052664.1, forward strand.
ACATAAAAGTGGGGATATAGAGTCTCTTGTTCTCAAGGGCTTTATTTGCCCACCCAAATCATTTCTGGCTTATAAGTGTGCCCAAAATCTGTGACTCCATACATTAGTCCCTCCTTATTGATATCTTCCACTACTCCTAGTGAATGCCAGAAACCATGAATAGTACCAAACTCTAAATATAATGTTTCTCCTATGCATATTTAGTTATGATAAAGGTGAATTTGTAAACTAGACACAAGAGATTAACAACAATACTACTTAAATACAGCAATTCTAAGAATATACTGTAATAAAAAGTTGTGTGAATGTAATCTCTCTCTCAAAATATCCTATTGTACTGTTCTCACCTATTTTTCGACCACAGTTAACTATAGGTAACAGAAAATAAAATTATAGTTACTACTGTATTTACCAAAATATCATTGTCTCATATAGTCACATTGTCTCCCCGAATTCTAAATAGCTAAACATTTACAAACTAGGGTTGTTGACCAACCTAAATTCTAGAACACATTGATATTTAGCAGGGTAGTTTAGTTAATTAAGTTAAGCTCCTGGCCTAGAAAACGTCAGTGTTTGAGAGACTGCTCCCCAGCGAAAGAGGGCTTCAAAACTGGTTGGAGCCTTGTCTAGTCATCTTCACAGATCTTGGACACTCAAGTTAACTCTTCAGTATTTAGCTGCTTTTCTCCAGGGCACTCATAATAATGATCATATGGAATCATCTGTATTTGTACTCTAAGTAGTATGTCTTGCTGAAAATAGAAACATGTAACTACTTGACTATACATATATCATGATTACTTAGAATAAAAATAAACAAGTTTGGCATTATAGCTTTTGGTTGGCCAGAAATTTTGCTGGTGGTTGAGCGATATATCGCTTAGACTAAGAAATCCTTGTGAACATTTTTATTAGTAGTAGTGTAAATTATAAGCTTAGTTTATTAAACATGTACAGATGTTGTTCTGTACATGTTTAACAAAACAGGGCAAGACAGTAAATATTTTGTTTTTTGTGGACCATGTGCTATCTGTTGCAACTACTCAACTCTCCTGGCACAAAAGCTATCAGACAGTATGACAGTGAATGGACATAAGTGTATTCCAATAAGTATGAATGGTGAAATTTAGATTTCATATCATCTTCACATTATCATGAAATGTTGTTTTTAATTTTTTTAACTGTTTAGAAATGTAAAAACTGTTCTTTTTTTCTGTTGTTGTTTTGAGATGGAGTTTCACTCTTGTTACCCAGGCTGGAGTGCAATGGTGCAATCTCGGCTCACTGCAACCTCCGCTTCCTGGGTTTAAGAAATTCTCCTGCCTCAGCCTCTCAAGTAGCTGGGACTACAGGCATGCGCCACCATGCCCAGCTAATTTTTGTATTTTTAGTAGAGACAGGTTTTCGCCATGTTGACCAGGTTGGTCTCAATCTCTTGACCTTATGATCCACCCACCTCGGCCTCCCGTAAAACCTATTCTTAACCCATGGGCCATACAACAAGGAGTGGGCTAGATTTGCATGCAGGCTTTTGTTTTACAGTGCTTGTTCTAGACAGTTCCCTTTCTCATCAAAAACTTTGTCATCTATTTCAAGACTTCTCATTCCTATTACATAGATAATGAAACCAAATATGGGAATATCAAACTGTCTTAAACATTACATAGCAAGTGACTGCAAAGCTTTGGCATTTTTTTTGAAGCCCCTGAATCTCAATTTCTGTATATGTATACTGGAGAGAGATACGTTTATAAAGATATATGGGAATTTAGTGAAATATTTATTTACTCAATTAAGTTCTTTCTAGTTGCAGTCTTCCCTGAAATACTAAAGTTCAGAAAATATGCAGCGTAAAAGTTAGATCTTGACCCTGCCCAAATGAGGCTTAGAATTAAGATTGTAAGATATACAGTAAATATGAAGTTATAATTAATATGATAAAAGTTATTATTAATATGATAGAAGTTTTTCCCCCATGGAAAAGGAAAAAAAACTGCACAGAAGTGCATACTCTAAGTTCAGGAAAAGCCTCCTGGAAAATAGTGATGTCAAACAGGGCTGTGAAATGATTCACTGAACTGAAGACATGATGGGGGAAAACACTTCAGGCAGAGGCAATGCTGTGGATAAATTCCAGAGCTGAGAAAGAGTTGGCCCATTAAAAAGCTGAAAGAAGTTCACATGACTAGAACATAAACTTCAAGACATAAACATAAAACAGGATTCAAGAGACAACGGTAGAAAAGCAAACCATATAAAGACAAGTTCATAAGTCTAGAAGTGATCTGAAGAGCAAAGGAAGGTTCCTGAAAAGTTGTGAGCAATGAGGGCATATATTAGACTTGCATTTTGAAAAGGTCATTCTGCTGCAATTTGAAGAATGGATTAGAGAGAGAATGAGTCCAGGGAGGACCGTTCAAAAGTAGATGCTATGATCTAGATGAATAATGATAGTGGCTCAGATTACAGTAGGGCAGAGGGAACTAAAAGAAGCAGTTGGATTCACAAAATATTACATTATTTGATTCATTTAAAAATATGTATTGCATCCATTGTCCTGGGAATACAATAATAAACAGGCCAAACTGCCCTGTTGTCAGTATGATAGACAAAGTAGAGTCAGATATTATTCCCAGGTTTTTGCTTTTAACATATGGATGGATGTTGGCAACATGAACTAGATGAGAAAAAAAAAACAAAAAGAGAAACAATTTGGTGTGGTTTGATTAAAAACCTTGACGGAATTTTCTCATAGTTATTTCTTATAGTATTTTAGGGGGTACATTTCCCCCGTAAAGACATTTAGAGCCAGAAACAAAAATAAAAAGAGACAGTGAATTTATGGCTCTCTAAAACAGCTTTCCTATTCTTTCAGCTTTCTCCTACCTTTTATATGCAGAGAATAAAAAAAAAGGAAGAGAAGAAATATATGACTGGAGTTACAGAACAAGTGCAGATATCACTGATAGGAACAGATATGAAAAGGAAACTACTCATGCACGGTGCCTCCCCTAAAGCTGATAATATACATTCTCTTCAAGGTAGAAGATGCTGCACTTTACCATAGCTTACCTGGAGCTTTTATATACTAAATGAATATGTTATTGAGAGTTGGGTTCTCAGGGTGACACTCTTCATTCAAGGGGATTTCGATCAATATGCTAAGATCTCCACCAGTTCTACGGGGGCCATCTTACCTCATTTTTCTATATCCTGGGACCCTATAAAATGGTTAATACCACAAATATTTTCCTCAGAATTATATTATGCTCATCAATACAATTCAAATTTGGAACACTTTTAACTCGTGATTTTTCTGCATTCAATTTAGATGGTTTTCATAGGTAAACATATCATGCCGCATGTGTATGTAGTTGGACTAACACTTCCTATTTTATACTCTTTCCAGAGAGCAAAACATATTCACAAACGATATTTCTAGAATACTCAAAAGCCAAAGGTGAAGTCATTACAAAGTATCCTAGTTAGGTGAACTGAGACACTTAGCAAATGGAGATCTTTGCTTTAAAAATATAAATAATAAAACAGTAAGTTTAATTCTTGACTCATTCCGTTGGTAGCATCTGTGAAGCCCTCAGCCCCCAGTGGACATGTCCACCAGTTGCAAAGGCGTATATGAACCTCAAAAAGGGAATTATGCTGGAAATAATAGGTTTGGCAGTCATTCTCTTTGTATATGATATTTGAAACTATGGCAGTTGATCAGGTGATGGAAGTACTTAGTGATATTGTCTGGAGAAGTAACAGCATTTGACGGACCTCAGTAATTGAAACTGAAGAAGAGCAGCTCAGAAGTAGAAGATAAGAGCTGGCATTCACAAAACCCCCAAACAACCTGTTTCAAGAAGGTATATTGTGTCAAAGGCTCTGTAAGGGGCCACTGGGTTCAGCAAAACTGTCAGTGGTGCTCTTGACGAAAATGATGGCCCTAGTGAGGTTGGAGGTTCGAGGCGGTGAGTCCAGGTCTAAGGGTGATGCGAGGAAATTAAATTAATCTGAATATAAGAACTATTTTGGGAAAATGAGTCCACAGAAAATAGGGAAAAGACAAAATAATTTCTGGCTGGTTTTCCTGTATTTTTTTTTAAATAGAAGATACCTGAACATGTTCTAGTAGTGATAGAAAAGAATCAGCAGGAAGAGATATTGAAGACTCAGGGGGAAATAGATAACTGGTAAACCAGGAAGGAAAGAAATCTAGGAAAGAAACAGGTCTGTTTTTGAAATGTTACTATCTGCCGTTTGATTACATGGAAAAAGCAGGGAAGCAGGAAAGTATGAAGGTATGGTATACACCTGAAGGCTGGATGTCAGGCAGTTGAGACATCTCCCTCTGAAGATTTTTATTGTGAAGTAGATGAAAGTGAAGGGAAAGGAATAAGATGCTTGATGTATATACTCATTTCGAAGAATGGGATATTGAACACATAAAAGGACAGATAGACATTGATGATTATGAATTAATAGCTGCATTTAATCTACTTCTTTCTAAGATAATGAAGTTTTTACAAGTTTCTAGGAACCATCTTATTCTCTGTAAATATTTCTAAGGATGAGAAAGTAGTTTGTATTATATATAAATATTTATGTATGTATATGTGGAAATATGTATGCAGATATACATATATACACACACATAGGCAAATATACATATAGATACTTTAAATGCACAGTGAGAGTAGGGAAGAATACATGTCTATATTTTAGGATGTGTTTATATATGTATTATGTATCTGCATAGAAAGACATGTACATATAAATTTACACATGTACATGTATATGAAAAACTGTGAAATATATTCATATACATTCTTTTGTACTCTTACCATTCTTTTGAAATATATTATTTATTGCACACTTTGTATACTTGTACTCTCTCTAAAAAATGTTTAATCTACATATAATTGATCAGGGAAAATTATCTCATGATTTTGTTATTTTGTTGTTCAAGAATAAATATAGCCCAGATTATTCTTGATATTGCTGTGAATTCTAGGAACCTTCATATCATTCCATCCAGATGTTGAATTTTAACATTTATCTCCAATATATGAAGATATTGTTCAAGTGATTACTGGTGTAGCTATTAATGAATTATTTCAAATTTACCTTTGCTTGGTGCTAAAAAGAAAATATTTCCTATGCATGAGAAGTGATAGAAGAACCAGAGCCACTTCAGGATAATCACTAGGGGAGAAAGGCATCAAAGATTATATATATTATTTTAATTAAGGGTACTTGAAAATGGATATGGCTTTTTTTGAATAATAAGCATCTACAGATGAGGTATGATTAGAAAATGCAATCTCCTTTACAGGTTCAATTAAATCAAATTCATTTCAATAATGGCGAATGATTAGAGAAATTTTTATCAGAATCGTACTTTGAGTCATCATTCAAATAATCAATTTTGTTGTTTTTTAAAATTCTGCAATGTGGTTTACTAGATAATGATGACAGGACTTAAAATTAATGGAAGAAGTTTCAGAGTGATTAAATTATATGTCTTAATCAGTCTATGATTTAATATGACTAGTGAATTTAAAGAATTTTTATTTATTCACAAAGACAACCATCTCAGTCTGTCAACCTTATAATTAGTGAGAAATAATCCACAGTAGTTAGTCTGTATCCCATATGCAAAGAAGAATTTACCCAAATGATATATACCTATTGACCTTGAATTTTTCCTTTCTTGTAAAATTTATTTTTATTGTAAGGCATTAAACTGTGTAATATTTGAATATTATTCTTGTTCCTGTTTTATGTTCTGGGATAATTAGTTATGAGGAGATATGAAGAATTGTAGGACAAGTTAGATACTCATTTCTCATCAAAACTCAAAGCTTTGAATTTAAAAGCAAATTGAGATTAGCATTTATTTTTAAATCTATATCTGATATAATTTTAATATGCATTTATCTATTGGCAACTATAATACAGTATTCCACTTTATCCAAGTGTCTTTCATTATAGAGAAATGTACATTCATAAAAGGTTTACTTCTTCAAAAGCTGCACTATTTATATAATTTTTAAGAAGCGTATGATGTGATCTGTTTGTCATAATGATGTTATATAAGATACTTAGATATGATTTAAATTTATAGAGAAATGCTGATAATTTTTGCTAGAATAAATATTAAAATGTTTTATGCCTTTATAGAAGTTATAGTTAAGAAATAAAAACAATGTTTGATGCTATTAAATCATTATATTATAAACACATAAAAACTAGTTAAAAGGTTTGATTTAAATTGTGTCCTTTCTTCCCTATTGACATTTCAATGAGATTAATAAGTTACATTTATATCATCAATAGGCATGGCAATATTAAAATACACTTTCAGTCTTTCATGTAATCCATGTAAAAGGGATACATAAAACATTAAACTGTAGTCCTTGCTGAGGCGAAGTCAAGGTTTTTAAGCAGGATAGCTTGGAATGAGACAAGAAGGTAAAGTTTAAAAAGAGCAGGTGAAGAGAGGACCCCTTTTGTACATACAACTGGCTATATAGTCAGAGAGGTTTGAACTGCCTGAAATCCTAGTAACTGCAATAAAGGAAAAAGTGCTATTGCTCTCAGCAGGAAAGAGTTAACTAAAGATGGTAATTATTTCTCTAACACAGTTTTATATATGTGCTAGTGCCGACTATACTTTCATTATGAGTAGATGCATCTAGAAGGTTCTGTCTGTGGGAAACAGGAACATACCAGACAATGAATCCATCAACACCTTGATTTTGGACTTTTTAGCCTCCAAAACTGTTAGATGTAGGTGTTTGTTCATAAGCCACCCAGTTTATGGTATGTGTGTTATAAGCAACCTGAGCAGGCTAAGACATGTATTCTAAAATATTCTGGAGCCCCAAATGACTATGTGGGTTAGAAATCCAGAAGACCAGTATTGTATGAAGCTACTGAGATTTGGGGGGTTACTTTGTTTTGGCAGCATAATGAAGTACATAACTCTAGCTCATGATCCAATTATAGTAAAGTCTCAAAATCTGTGCTCTTAATGTAAATATTGTAATAGTAGCTATGATTTAATAGGAAAACAATCTAGACACAACTTAATAATGATTTCATTTCTCCTTCAGCCTGAAATTGGAAGTCACACATTGATTTCATTTTTATATATCAACTCTGAATTAGTAAATTTTCCTGCAAGGTGGTAATAAAAGGGTTAATGTTCATAGATGAATGATCACAATTATGGTGAATGGATAAATTCATAATAGTTAAAGAATACAACAATTTAAAGTGAGCTGGCTTGGCCAGTTTTTACTTGCCAACCCAACAGTTATTTTTGATCAACAGTTCTGAACTCAATTCTTTTAAGTGTACATATTGTTTTTCTTTAGGAAAAAGAATAAAATATTCATGACAGTCTGTGGTGATTCATACATTTCTGTAACTTAGAAACAGCTAACTTCATTAATTCTTCAGAATGTCTTCTATTGCCCTGGAACACAAATAGTATGATAGTGTGCATGGGGAATTGGCTGCTGAAATGTATTTAAAAGAATTCTAAAGAATTCTATGCCATCTAATAAACAGTGTTTTGAGGAAGAGTTTAAATTTTTAGAATATCATGTACCAATGATGTCATTTAATAATTGATAAAAGGCAGTTCCTAACAACATTGACATTCTATTCAGGTCAGACTTGTAAAATATCAGTATTTTCTCTTTTCTCTTCTTTTCTTTTTGTTTCATCACCACCCCACCCAAATGGAAAGCCTGCCTTCCTTCCTTCCTTCCTTCCTTCCTTCCTTCCTTCCTTCCTTCCTTCCTTCCTTCCTTCCTTCCTTCCTTCTCTCCTTCCTTTCTTTCTTCCTTCCCACCTTCCATTCTTTCTTCCTTCCTCCCTTCCATCCTTTTTTCTTTCTTTTCTTTCTTTTTTTCTTATCATACTTTAACTTCTGGGATACATGTACAGAACATGCAGTTTTGTTACATAGGTATACATGTGACATGGTGGTTTGCTGCACCCATTAACCCTTGATCACATTAGGTATTTCTCCTAATGCTATACCTCCCCTACACCCCTATCCCCCTACACGCCCCAGTGTGTGGTGTTTCCCTCCATGTGTCCATGTGTTCCTATTGTTCAACACCCACTTATCAGTGAGAACATGAGATGTTTGGATTTCTGTTCCTATGTTAGTTTGCTGAGAATGATGGTTTCCAGCTTCATCCATGTCACTGCAAAGGACATGAACTCTTCCTTTTTATGGCTGTGTAGTATTCCATGGGGTATACGTGCCACATTTTCTTCATCCAGTCCATCATTGATGCATATTTGAATTGGTTCCAGGTCTTTGCTATTGTGAATAGGGCTGCAGTAAACATACATGTGCATGTGTCTTTATAATAGAATGATTTATAATCCTTTGGTTATATACCCAGTAATGGGATTGCTGGGTCAAATGGAATTTCTGTTCCTAGATCCTCGAGGAATCACCACTGTCTTCCACCATGGTTGAACTAATTTACACTCCCACCAACAGTGTAAAAGTGTTCCTATTTCTCCACATCCTCTCTAGCATCTGTTGTTTCCTAACTTATTAATAATCGCCATTCTAACTAGCATGAGATGGTATCTCAATGTGGTTTTGATTTACATTTCTCAAAATGACCAGTGATGACGAGCTTTTTTTCATGTTTGTTGGCCACATAAATGTCTTCTTTTGAGAAGTGCCTGTTCATATCCTTTGCTCACTTTTTGATGGGGTTGTTTTTTTCTTGTAAATTTGAAAAGTTCCTTGTAGATTCAAGAGTTGTAAGATAGATTGCAAACATTTTCTCCCATTCTGTAAGTTGTCTGTTCACTCGGATGATAGTTTCTTTTGCTGTGCCAAAGCTCTATAGTTTTATTAGATCCTGTTTGTCAATTTTGGTTTTGTTGCCGTTGCTTTTGGTGTTTTAGTCTCTGTTTAATAAATGGTGCTGGGAAAACTGATTAACCATATGCATAAAACTGAAACTGGACATTTTCCTTACACCTTATACAAAAAATAAATCAAGATGAATTAAAGACTTAAACATAAGACCCAAAAGCATAAAAACCCTAAAAGAAAACCTAGGCATTACCACACAGGCATGGGCAAAGACTTCATGACAATTTTCTCTTTTCCAAATTATCTATTCTCATTTAAAACAAGTAATAATGTTCAAGAAAGATCAGATTTTCCCTAATATTTTTTACAATACTATTAACAACAATAATATATTAATTATATGTGGAATGTTTCTGTGGTGTTACTCTTACATCATCCCTTATGGAGTTAAATAACAGAAGCCTGAAGGAGTTGTTTTGTGTCCAAAGCCACAAGGATAGGGACTGAACCAGGGTTAAGATCCAGATTCACTGGCTGCCACACCATTCATTGTTCACTCTGCTCTATTCTAGTAGAAGAGTTTATTCTACTCTGTTCAATTGTTTATGGACTCTCTTTAGGAGATGTTTAAAATGCTTAAACCAATAGTCATGTCTTTAAAATCTCGTATCTTTCTTTTGTCTGTCTCTAAGTGATACATACATGTATAGTAAATACCAAAATTACCAATATGAATACTTTTTGCATAGACTTTTTAAATGTTATTATTAGATGTCTTTATTATTTTCCCATAGTCCTTGTAACTTGATGATAATTGATCAAAGAATGTTAGGAGGTCAAAAAATTCAACAAACGACTATAAGATGGGCTGGGCTCAGTGTCTCATGCCTGTAATCCAGCACTTTGGGAGGCCCAGGCAGGCAGATTGCCCGAGCTCAGGAGTTTGAGACCAGCTTGGACAACATGGTAAAACCCTGTCTCTACCAAAATACAAAATATAGCCAAGTGTGGCAGTGTGCACCTGCAGTCCCAGCTACTTGGGAGGATGAGGCAGAATTGCTTGAACCAGGGAGGCAGAGGTTGTAGTGAACTGAGATTGTGCCATTGCACTCCAGCCTGGGTGACAGAGAGACTTCATCTAAAAAAAAAATGACAGTAAGATGGACACTCAAGTCTGGACACAGTGGCTCACACCTCTAACCCCAGCACTTTGGGAGGCTGAGGAGGGTGGACTACCTGAGGTCAGGTGTTTGAGACCAACCTGGACAACATAGTGAAACCCGGTCTCTACCAAAAACACAAAAATTAGCCAGGTGTAGTGGTGCATGCCTGTGATCCCAGCTACTTGGAAGTCTGAGGCACAAGAATCACTTGAACCTAGGAGGCAGAGGTTGTAGTGAGCCAAATTTGTCCCAGTGCACTCCAGCCTGGGTGGCAGAGTGATACTCTGTCTCAAAAGAAAAAAAAGGACAGTAAATATTTGATGATATAGAAATTACTATCTTAAATTCTTTATTCATTCATTCAGTAGTTGTTTAAACCTGCTGTAAGGAAGGAGCTGTGATTAGGTGCTGTGCATATAGTCATAAAGAAATAGGCAAGACAGACACACTCAAATAACTTATATTTAATAGGCAGTGACAAAAAAATCCAAACCAGCAAATACATACACACACACACACACACACACACACACACACACACACACACACTAAATACAAACACTAACAGAAAGTCCATGAAAGTAAAATGTCGACTGCTCTAAGAGATAAAAATGCTGGGGAAACTCGGGAGAAATTCTGTTTTCTATTTCCCTGTAGTTGATATGGGAGCTTGACTAAGAAGCTCAAAATTAAGCTGAGGGGTAAAGGATGAGAAGGAGTCACCTCTACAAAGAATTGAATACAGAGCACTTCCATTAATGGGAAAAGCACATGCAAATATATAACGGCAAAAAAAAGTCTTAGCATGTCTGGAATATAAAAGTGATTGAGAAGGAAAGTGGCTCAGAGTGAGACTGAAGACCAGATTGTGAAAGGCCTGACGATGCCAGCTGGTATCGGAGGGCAATGAGAAGCTAAGTTTTTTGTTTTTTTGTTTTTTTTTTTTTGAGATGGAGTTTTACTCTTGTTGCCCAGGCTGAAGTGCAATGGCGCGATCTCAGCTCACCGCAACCTCCGCCTCCTGGGTTCAGGCAATTCTCCTGCCTCAGCCTCCTGTGTAGCTGGGATTACAGGCACGTGCCACCATGCCCAGCTAATTTTTTGTATCTTTAGTAGAGACGGGGTTTCACCATTTTGACCAGGATGGTCTCGATCTCATGACCTCGTGATCCACCCGCCTCGGCCTCCCAAAGTGCTGGGATTACAGGCTTGAGCCACCGCGCCCGGCCCGAGAAGCTAAGTTTTAAAAGCCAAGTTATATTATCTAATCTAAATTGCAAAAACAGGTAAGTCATCCCGGCTCTACATAAAGAGTGTTTTGGAGGAATCTAATTTCCGTAACATTGAAGACTGATTTAATACAGACTTACCTTCTGGTACACAATTATGGAATGCTAGATACATTTAAACTAAAAAAACAAATAAGGACGTGACTGGAAAAAGAAAGGTATTCCCTGATGTCAGGAAGAATAAATAATATGAAACCAGAGCTATAATTTATTGATCTGATGCTACAGTTGTCCAGAATATTAGGTTTGGCTTTCGGCTCTAAGTTTTGGCCCTAGAGTTTGAATACCCAGTTAGGGATAAAATGACATAGCCTTTGAATTGCATAATGAAACTTGCATAGAGAACAACCTCAGAAAGACTGGTGTCTTGGCCTCAAGGAATCCTCCTGCCTTAGTCTCCCCAAACGCTTGGGATTACAGGTGTGAGGCATGGCACCCAGCCACATTATCCTTTTGATGCAGGGCTACAAGCACTGATTCCTACATCTGCCATGACCTGGGTGCAAGATTTTGAATCCTTGGCTAAATTACTCTCTCAGTTTCCTCTAAGAACAATTCAGCTTTAGAATAAGTCACAAGGTTTTTTAGTTTGTTAAATCAATAAATTAATATTCTATGCCTCGCGTGATGGCTCAATTCTGTAATCCCAGCACATTGGGAAGCCAAGGTGGGAGGATTGCTTGAGCCCAGGAGTATGAGACCAGCCTAGCCAACATGACAAAACCCTGTCTCTACAAAAAAAAACACAAAAATTATCCAGGCATTGTAGCACAGGCCTGTGGTCCCAGCTACTTGGGGGGTTTAGGGGGAGCATTGCTTGAGCCCAGGAGGTGGAGACCACAGGAAGCCAAGATCACACCATTACACTCCAGCCTGAATGATAAAGTGAGACCCTGTCTCAAAAAAAAAAAAAGAGAAAAAAGAAAAGAGCAAATTAATATACTAACAGCTACTTTGAAGGAGATGATTGAAGTTTAGTCTGATTTTAACAGTGACTTCAAGGGAGCAGATTTTTTTTTCTTGAGGTGGAGTATCGCTCTTGACACCCAGACTGGAGTGCAGTGGAGTGATCTCGGCCCACTGTAACGTCCACCTCCCAGGCTTAAGTCTGGAGGCTGGGAAGTTCAGGATCAAGGCACTGGTAGATTCTGTGTCTTGTGAGAACTGTTTCCTGATTCACAGAAGGTGCCTTTGCACAGCGTCCTTACATGGTAGAAGGAACAAGCTAACTCTCTGTGATCTCTTTTCTAAGGACACGAATCCCAATCATGAGAGGTCGGCCTTCCTATTCTAGTCACCTCTCAAAGAACTTACTTTCTAATATCATAAAGTTGGAGGTTAGAATTTCAACATATAAGGTTTGGGAGTACACATTCAGGCCATAGCACCCTATCGGTCATTTTTATTTCTTAGAAACATACATAGACATATATGCACACAAACATTCACAATAAAAATTATAAATAATGGTAGAAATTGATCCACTGTGATAAGTATACACAACAATCAATCTGAACACAACAATCAGTGCTGAAATAAACTATGAGTTTTAATTAAAAAGAATTAGAAACCATAATGAAAGAGTTAATCACGAGATAGAAAATAATTTTTAAAAAAATTACTCTAGAAATAACATAATCAGTGACATTAAAAATACAATGGATGATTTAAGAAGGAGTATGTATAAATGTTGAGAGCTATTTGTTGAAGTGAATGATAAATGTAAAGAAGTAACCCAGAAAACATCAAAAGAAGGAAAATAAAATGAAAAATGAGAAATTTATATTTTTTACTTTCTCATTCTAAATTCCAGAACAAGAGATTGGAGCAGATGCAGTATTTGAAGGCATAATGGCTGATAATTTTCCAAGATTCCTTAATGACATCAATTTTTATTTTGAAGATTCAGTCACAAGTAGGATATCTTAAAAATAAATCCACATCTAAAAAAATTGTGATGAAGCATCTCTTAGGGATAAAAGGGAGGTTGCTTAAGTAAGAATAACAGCTAGACTGCAACCAAGGACCCCTTCATAGCAACAAAATAAACTGGAAATAACTTCAAAATGTTAAAGAAAAACGACTCTCGAACTAGAATTCTGTACTAATCTAAAGTATTATTCAAAAGTGAGAAAGAAATGAAGATATTTTTAGAAAAAGGCAGAGACAAGCTTGCCACTTACAGGCTTTCACTGAAATAACTACTGAAGAATACGTTTCAGTAAGAAGGAAATTGAATCATGTTACGATAATGCTAGGTTAAAAGAACTAATGGTGTGCCCCCAAAAATGGTGAAGATGCAGATAAGTATAACTGATTGTTGACTATAAAGAAAACCACACTAATAAGAATGACTAAAAAATATCAGACAATGTAAGAGAAAAAGAAGGACTTCAATGCGTTGTAAACATCTTTAATAGTTCATAGTTGAGAGGTAGGTACAGATATTAATTACCTGTAGACTTTGTTAGTCAACTGAGTCTGTCTAAGATTTAATGTGCTTAACCAATTAAATAAATATTGAATATACAATTAAATCTATAGAAAAGTAAAAGAACAGGAAAAAAGAAAACTCAATCAAGCTAATATACTTCAAGAAGGAGGAAACGAAGTAAAGAGCTCATTGTCTAGAAAATACAAAATAATAAATGCAAATGTATCTGTAATTCTAATAACTATAAGCAGGTACATCAGTTTAAAAATTCTCAGACTGGATTTTTTTTTACTTTTAAGAAAGGCAGTTACATATTAATTTCAAGTCATACAAAGAAAGTTTATCAAAGAAAGCTGATGTAACAATATCAGTATCAGAGGAGATTTTCAGGCAAAGCTCAAACTTAGAGGTTTTCCTGATTAGAGGATGAGCTCATATGGTTTATAAATTAATAATTAGGAAGATATAGCAATTCTGGATACATAGGCACTAACTAACATGTATACAAAATAAAAACTGATCAAATTATTGGAAGAAATCAAGATATCTACTATCACAATGTAAAATCATTAATACATTTTTCTCTAGCGGAACAGAGAAATAGAGAATAAATTGGTATAAGAGCTGGGATGGGAAATGGGGTGACTACATAAGGTAATCTACCTAGACATGGTGAGTGTCTTAGAGTGGGCCTGTGAGCTACTCCTGGAGAAGTTAGAACATAATGAAATCAGGAGACTGTTTTTCAGTGCATTATAATAAAGTATAATAAATGCAATGGCCAAATTTTATAGCTCACTACTCTTTGTATATTTTTGGTAGATGGTGTTTTTACCACATTTTTCATTCATATTTTGTATTTTCATCATGCACACACGTGCACATACACACACACAATCGATTTGGATTCTATTTCTTGCATTTTGTTGTCTGCAAAAGTAATGTATTGAGCACTTTAAGACCTTAATCCTGGATCTTGTTTTGCCTCTAAATAGCTATATGATGTTTGGTAAATCAAATCATTTCAATTTTCTACCCCTATATTCTTATCTACAAATTGAGGTGACAAAATCAGACAGAGAAGATTTATTTCATCAGTTGTTACTCCATAAATTTATGTAAAATCTTTGGCCCTTTGGGAATTAGTTTTGTTACTTATAAATGTATATTTAAATTATATATTTCACAATATTATATTACATAGCAATTAATTTTTCCATTAAAATGAAGTGATTTATTCCGTGAATGACAAATAAAGTTATTTATTCCATGAATGACACAATACATATCTGAGATAATAAAACTCAGGCACCTCTTAATCTGCCTGAGTAAATGAGACGGTTCACTAGTGCATGAACCCAGGACATGCCCCCAGTTTTTTAAATAAGTTGAATAAATGGTCACTGAATTGTTGCCACCTTTACAAAGACATTGTTAGCAATTTACTAAACATAGCCTCCTTTGGTGCTGTTTTCCACTAAATAAATTACATTTTAAGTGAAATAAGCTCTTTATTATAGGCTATGAGACCCTTCATAGCCTGGCTTCAATCTGTATCATTGCCAGTATTGCATAATATAATAGGGCAGGTTCGTTGATATGATTGAATTAAATCATCCCATTCACAGTTACCATGAAAGGTCTGATAGGTAGTAGAGTTTTGGTTAAGACTTTCTGTTCCTTTCTTTTGTCTGTCTTTAGAATATGCAAAAAAACATAGCTGTATTACAAACCTCTTTACCAGCCCAGAGTGCTACTTTCTTTGCAAAGAGTAAACAGCCATACAATACAATGATGCATAATGTAGTGTTTCTAATTTTTTTGAGGATCCAAACATACAAAGCTCACACAAACTTTAGAGAACAAAGGAAGGAGGTTTTCTGAAGTCTGTGGGCAGGGGTCCTACCTCTGCTACTTAACCCGCTCCTAGGGGCAGGCTCTACTGAGCCCCAGCCTTTAGTCAACCTTCCCTAGATTTAGAAGAGACTGCTCAGTTCACAGCATCTATATAAGCAAGTTGCATAAGAAACATGAGGTTTGTCACAGCTCCGGCAGTTGGTTAAAATCCACTTCAGCTTCCAGAAAATAGTCACAATAATAAGCTCTTCAGATAACCCTTGACTTCTGTTATTAGATTGAGTCGTTCAGTACTCTTAGGACTTCTCAATAACCAACCACATGCTAAAACTTATTTAAGAGACGTTGTGACTGTGTTTTAGAGAGTAAAACCTTAAAGACAAGGAAACAGAGATGCATAGAAGTTCAAGTGTTAAACTGCCACATTCTAAATTGAGGGCCAGTGTTTTCAACAACATATATTTAGATGTTATACTTTTTGGTGATGGTGGTAAAATGGAAATATGAGTATCAATTGCTAGATGACATTAATACATGAAAACATTTTTGCCTTCACTTTTCCAGATCTGGCTTTACTTTGGCCTATTATGTGGAATGGCTTAAGCCTTTTTCCAGGTTAATTTGTTAGTTATCACATAGATGCTCTAAAAAAATTCTAATTATTCAAGACATTCCATGTAAAACGAATATCTTTCTCCTTTACAAGGAGCTTGTTGACAAGGAAGAAAGGGATCCCTTGCAATATAATCATCTTCTCCAACTTTATTTTCATTCTCTCCTTTAAAAAAAAAATTCTTCCATCGAGACTGACTGACTTAGTGTCTTAGGGATCAGAATTTTCACTTACCTCCTCCTCTTACTAAGTGCTGCCCTCAATTCTCTCCAGCTCTCTAAATTGTATCCTTTCTTTAAGATCCAGAAAAATCAAACTGTCCTCCAAGAACTGTTCTTGGTCTATTGCTGCTCATAGTAAGCAGTGTTCTCCTATTTCTTTGACCTTTGAGATGTGACATTTTATATGTTCTTTTTGTTTTTCTTTGTTAATAGCATGCAAACTATAAGGCCCTTTATTACAGGAACTATGTCACAGTTTACCATTTAACTGAAGACTAAGAATTATATGTAGGTACTTTATAAGCACTTCAGCAAGATAAATATCTCTAAGATAAAGTATACTAATAAAAGTATAGGGCCATATCACATGGTTTGACTGGTCGACTATAAAGATACTTAAATTCTTTAATAGTTGGGCTATGTTATATGGGACATCCTGGGATATTTGAAAAGCAAGGAACTCTTAATATGAGTCCTGTTTCTCTTTAAGCAGCATGTGAAGGAAAAAGAAAAATCTTGAAATTTCTAGGGCTTGACAGTATGCTCTGTTTGTGCAGTTTCTTATTTACCTACCTATATTTTTGGATTCAACTGAACAATAGCATCTAGTTCAAAGAAAGTTCCCGTAAGAACCTTGTCATGAATATAATCACACATCAAAGGGTCTAAAGCCCTTGTGGTATTTTTTTCTATTTTTAAATGTCAAGTCTCACATTGTAGGATGCAATCTGCGATAACATTTATTGTATTTATAGCCAAGAAAGAAATTGCATTAACAATGTAATTGCATACAGTAAGGGTCATATATATTTTGACCATCATTTAAAATCTCACTGGGTAGAAGCAGCAAGTTCAAAAGAACAATCTGTTTATTTTTTTTTTATTCTTAGGTCTCTACCTCTCTCTAGTGCCTTCATTGTATCTATAAGATAGAAACATGATGTCATTATTTTTAATGTTAATATTTCTTTTAAAAAATCAAACAATATTTCAAGATATTATTTTTTAAAAAGTAGAATTGTGCCACATGTCCAAATCTATAGTAGAACAGAGGTTTTTTTTGTTGGTTTTTCAACTGATACATATAAAAAGAAATAATTATATTAATAATTATATCAAAATGATAGTATTGATCTGTTAACTAAATAATTGGCTCTGTATGTGATTGCATTCATTTATTACCAAAGTGTTCTTTGTTTATTGGTTGGGTATTAGGAGGAAATACATCTTTGTCCTTCCGTAAAGCACTGTTTTATTAAATTCCTAAAGAGAAACCTAAAACCACATTATTTCACACGTACAGATACTCAGGATTATGCTCTGAAAATACAATGTCTAAGAGAATTTTCTCCTTATAGTTCTTTATGAAAGGCTTCTTCTGTCCTGGTGCCTTAGGTATGCCTGCTATATGTCTCTTTAGCATTATTACAAACTCTGCTAAATCAATTCTCTAATCTCTCTAAGATTAATGATTTGGATAATTGACAAAGTACATTATTTAATAAACATAAAATTCCTCTTCTAAAAAGACACAGCCACTACCCTCTTTGTGCACTACAGCTATGGTAGTATTTGCAACTACAGAAAACTTGGTTTCTGCTGGTGGTATTTATGTGGGGCGGGTGGGGC
>CM052664.1:65566113-65635418 GCA_028533165.1 Leontopithecus rosalia
AGGTTGCAGTGAGCCAAGATCACGCCATTGCACTCCAACCCGGGTAACAAGAGCGAAACTCCGTCTCAAAAAAAAAAAAAAAAAAAAAAGCAGAATATCAGATTTTAAAGGATGACTCATCTATGTTTTCAGAGAGATTTATAATTCTAAGTTTATGTTATTATTTTCAGGTTCCATATAGAATAATATGGTTCAATGATCTAGTTTTTGTTTGTTTGTTTGTTTAACATTACATCTAACATCCAATCAGTTCAAATAAGACTGGCCTGGAAGTTTGTCTTTTGGGGTTGGTTTCTATGTGGTATGGGCCCCATTTCTTTTGACTGAGATGTTGGCTCAGACCTTAGATCAAAGATGATAAGGAAGAAACCAGGCAATTATTTCCTAGTTTCTATTTCAATTCCTTCATGTTTGAATATATATCTCTCTGCAGAATTCTGACCCCGCCCTAATAATTACCTCTACTTTCCCTTTATCTACATACAAATCTTTCAATTAGGCTCCTAATTTGTCTTCATTAACCAAATACAAAGAGCAGTATTGTGATTAAAGATTTTACCCTCCTCCTCTTTGAGTCACACATCTTCCTAACAGACCTTCAATGAGTCATTTGTGGACAACTATTTCTCAATAAAAAAGTCAATATTTTAACTGCAGAGCTGAAACAGTAATCCTTTGAAAATAGATAATTCTAAAAAGCCAAATATTTCCAATATCTGAAGATTTAATCCTTTTTTTCTTTACCTGGTTTGATTCTTATTGTCTGCATTAGAGATTACTCCTTTTTCCCCCTCAGTACTTCTTATGATTTTATTATAGTGGCTGTACAACTATGACCTTGTGAACAGCTATTGGTTCCCATACAAAATAGCCTCATATTCCTCTGCTTTTTATATATTTAAGTTAGTCTCTATGTAGTTTCCTTCTTTCCTACCTACTTTAGGATTTCATCTTACTGTTGTCAGTGGGTCTACCTGTAGCAGTCACTCTGGGCAACCAAGCATATGACATTTTGCAAAATAAGATCAAAGCAGGTATAAATCAAAGTCTAAATAGTTTGTGCATAATACATATCATTTCTGAAAATACTTTGTAAACATTAATTTATTTGTTCTGTAAACCATTTTGCTGTTTCTTTAGTTTTTATATTATATACTTCAGAAAAATCTGTTGGTATTACATATAAAACTTTAAACTTTCAGAAAACAGAAGGAGGTTAACAACCTTACAATACTTGTTCGTCTGTAAAGCAGTAACTGTTACGCATTAAAAGAAGCCCCAAAGAATATATTACAAAATGCTAACATTATATAATAGAATTATAGATGATAAGTTGCTTTTCTGAGGCCAAAAGTGTTAGCAATACTGTCATTTTACATGCTAAAATCCATTTTTTAAACAATGGGGTTTAGTCTTCAAAATTCATATATATGATTCGTTTCTGGTTCATATGTGTGATGATCGGATTTTGACTAATGTGTGAGATGTACCTCCTTCAAACCCTGTTAGCACATTGGCACATTACAATTGTCTGACATAGCAAATATACAGATTAACATATTATTTCATCATTATAACTACTATATGAACATGTAAGTAACACGGGCTAAGAATGATGCTCAAAACTTGACCTTTTGGGTTATTGCTAGAATTATATTATTAATCTGGTTTATGTGGATAATTAAGAACCTCTTTCAACCTCTGAAGAAAATTATGATCTTTCTCCACAGAAAGTTACATGTATATAAAAATTTTTGCATGTAATCTCCATGGACTTCACAGTATGTCCTGAATCCACTTTTTCATTCATTTAAATTAAATATTTAAATTAAATATTTATTGAGCCTCTATGGTATGCCTGGCATGTTTCCATTATCCAAACAAACAAACAAACCAAAAACAAACAGCAGCAAAATAAATAAACCAAAATTAAAATCCCTGCTCCTAAGAAACATACCTACATACATTCCCATAGTGGGACAAAATTGGCATAAATAAAAACAAATCTGAAATTACCATTATGTTCAAAGTCATATCAGTCACTGTGTGCCATAATATTAATTACTGTTATACAAATTTGTATTTCCAAAATAAATGTGATAGCAGAACATAGCAGTTGCATTTCGAGTCTGGAGGAGATATCTCACCTGAGAATACAAATTTCACATTCATCCTAGATGAAATTACTAGGGGATTGCATGTAGGGGACAGAAAAGGTCTAAGACTTCAGAGGCACTCCTACCTTTAGAAGCTGGGAGAAAGGTACTATCATAGAAGGAGATCAATGAGGAGTGGCCAAACAATAATAGAAAAACAGGGAGGATATAACCAGAGGCCAAGTGGATAAAATATTCCCAAGAAGAGGAAGTAATCAACTGTGTCAAATGCCACTAATGGGTAAAGAAAAGGAGGACTGGGTCAAATGGAATTTCTATTTCTAGGTCCTTGAGGAATCGCCACACTGTCTTCCACAATGGTTGAACTAGTTTACACTCCCACCAGCAGTGTAAAAGTGATCCTATTTGTCCACATCCTCTCCAGCATCTGCTGTCTCTAGATTTTTTAATGATCGCAATCCCATTACTGGGTATATATCCAAAGGACTATAAATCGTTCTACTATAAGGACACATGCACACAAATGTTCATTGCAGCACTGTTTACAATAGCAAAGACCTGGAACCAACCCAAATGCCCATCCATGATAGACTGGATTGGGAAAATGTGGCAAATATACACCATGGAATATTATGCAGCAATCAAAAACGATGAGTTTGTGTCCTTTGTCGGGACATGGATGAATCTGGAGAACATCATTCTCAGCAAACTGACACAAGAACAGAAAATGAAATACCGCATGTTCTCACTCATAGGCAGGTGATGAACAATGAGAACACATTGACACAGGGAGGGGAACACTACACACTGGGGTCTGTTGGGGGGAATAGGGGAGGGACAGCGGAGGGGGGAGTTGGGGAGGGATAGCATGGGGAGAAATGCCAGATGTGGGTGAAGGGGAGGAAGGCAGCAAATCACACTGCCACGTGTGTACCTATGCAACTATCTTGCATGTTCTGTACGTGTACCCCAAAACCTAAAATGCAATAAAAATTAATTAATTAATTAATTTAAAAAAAGAAAAGGAGGATTGAGAATTGACTACCAGATTGAGCAATGTGGAAATCATTGGTGATCTTAACAAAACAGTTTTAATGGATTAGTATAAGCAAAAGCCAGATTAGAAGGCATCTGAAAGAAAATGAGGTGATAAGTTGGGGATATGTGTTGGTGTCAGAGGCATAGGAACCAGAGTGACTCCA
The DNA here is from genome assembly GCA_028533165.1 of Leontopithecus rosalia. Taxonomy (NCBI): domain Eukaryota; kingdom Metazoa; phylum Chordata; class Mammalia; order Primates; family Cebidae; genus Leontopithecus; species Leontopithecus rosalia. The sequence continues at coordinate 65,569,433 of CM052664.1, forward strand.
CCTTGAGTGAGGGCAGGAAAATGAGGCTGGGACTTACTAAGCTGCATTCCCAGAAAGTTAGGCATTCCTAGTCTCTCAGTGTTTATGGTTAAGGGAACAGATTGATAATGTTTACTCAACATACCCAGACTTGGTAGTGTTCTAATATACCGAGATCTTGAGAACAAAGGCATTCCTAATTTTGTTTTAAAGACAACAATATTTATACTTGCAAAATATAGTAATTAAGAAATTAATCGTTTATCACAAACACTTATAGCAGAGCATATCTACCCATGATTTTTTTATCCTGTACATAAGCAAGCATTGTATCCACATTCCTCCTCTTACTTTAGGAAATGCCCTGCTCTGTCTATGGAATAGCTGTTCTTTCACCACTTTACTTTCTTAAGAAACTTGCTTTTGATTTGCACTGCAGATTTACCCTTATAAGATCCAAGAACCCTCTCTTGGGGTCTGGATCTGGACCCCCTTCTTGTAACAGTGGTATAAGTATGGAGTCAAGGAAGTGTAGCATGTTTTTATTTTGATGACAGTGATCTAGTGGAGAGGTAAAATTTGCTCACACAAGACAGTAAACCAAGAATTACTGTACTGATTTTCCTAAGTAGGGGAACCACAAGGATTGAGGACTTTGCATTAGTTAGGATCTGTAGTAGACCATTCAGGCAGTTTTAACAAAATACCATAGACTGGGTGGCTTATGAACAACAGTAATTTATTTCTTACAATTTGGAGGCTAAGATATCCAAGATCAAGACACCAGCAGTTTTACTGTCTGGTGAGGGTTTACTTCCTGGTTCAAAGATTACCATCTTTTTGCTGTAACTCCACATAGTAGAAATGTTGCGGGAGCTGTCTTGTGCTTAACAGGGCACTGGTTTAATTTCTGAGGGCTCTGGCCTCACAAACTAATCAATTCTAAAAGGTCCCACCTCCTAATACTGTCACTTTCAGGGTTAGATTTCAACATATGAATTCTGGGGTGACATAGCACTCAGATCAAAGCAGAAACACAGTAGTCCATCCATGAAAATGTGAAGGGAGGTGGAACACACAGCAAATAGGTAAATTTGGTGTTGGGATTCCTTGTCAAGTTTCTTTAGATTAGAAAAGCATAAAATAGTTGGTTTTTTTTTTTTTTGGAGGTTAAGAAAGTGAAAAACTATGGAAATGTAAGTTTTTGGGACCGCATTAAGAGCCCAAAAGAGATACATATTATAAATGAGTGAATTCCACATAATTTTGGATTTTTTCCAACCTTCAAGGGGAATGCAAATGTAGGTGAGAAAAGATTCTTTTCTTCACTTATCACTAGGTTAATGGTTGAGACACCTAATCACAAAAGATACATGAAAACAAGTGTGAACTCAAAATATCTGAGATAGATCTCAGTCAACTTAGAAATTTTATTTTGCCAATGTTAAGGGTACATCCATGACGCAGATTCAGATATCAATTAATATATGTAAGACGTTCATTGCTTTGTTACAGGAAGGCAGGACAGCTTGAAGCAGGGAGGGGACTTCCAGGTCATAGATAGATGAGAGACAAAAAATTGCAATCTCTTGAGTTTCTGATTCACCTTTCACTGAATACGTAATTTACAGGAATTGTCACTTATGCCTCAGTCTGGTTTAGTGAAAAAGTAGGGCAAAGGAAGCAATCAGATATGTGCTTATCTCATGTAAGCAGAGGGATGACTGATTTCTGTCTGTCCTTTGTCCACAAGGAATTTCCTCGTGAGGGAGGTATATAGCTTTTTTTAAAATCTTTGTAGCTATACTGTATAGTAATGGAATAGGAGGCAGGTTTGCCTGACACCGTTCCCAGCTTGACTTTTTCCTTTGGCTTAGTGACTTGGAGGTCCGAGATTTATTTTCCTTTCCAACAATAGAAAGGCATACCAATTTATATAAGTTTTGCATGACGCAGGAGCCTTCAGAAATGAAGACCCAAAGAAAGAAAGAGGGAAATGTGTGTACTTTTATGGTAAGTTTGATGAAGAGTTCCGAAGTATGATTAGAAGTCAAAAAGGTATAGTCTAATTGTAATAAGTTGGGGGAATTTAGAAAGATCTCTGTTTGGATTATTCTCAGTGTCTCTGTGTCTTTGAGAACAAGGATGTTTCTTTTCTCCAGGTATAGGGAGGGTGTCTCTGGAATAAAAGTTTTATGTCCTACTTCAGAAGAATTTCAGATAATTCTTTTTTTTTGAGATCTAGTTTCATTCTTGTTGCCCAGGCTGGAGTGCAGTGGTGCAATCTCAGCTCAATGCAACTTTCGCCTCCCAGGTTCAGGTGATTCTCTTGCCTCGGTCTTCCAAGTAGCTGGAATTACAGGCATACACTACAAGGCCCAGCTAATGTTTGTATTTTTAGTACAGGTGGGGTTTCACCCTGTTGGTCAGACTGATCTCAAACTCTTTAGGTGATCTGCCTGCCTCAGCCTTTCAAAGTGCTGGGATTACAGGCGTGAGCCACTACGCCCAGCCCAGACAATTCTTTTATGTCCTGTTTCAGGAAAAAGGGGCAGGAGAAGGTCAGAGACACTGTCTTGCTTTCTTGCTTCCTCAAATGCCAAGGTACCATATTTTAGGGTAGGGTGTCCTGAACCTCATCACAGGCATAGAATAGGTAGAGTTGGGTTTAAACAGGGCTAGACCTGAGAGCTGCACAATGGATTGTGTAGGATAGAGAAAACTGGATGTATATAAAGGATGTATGTAATGAATGCATTATGAAGGACCGAAGTATCGTAACTGGGGTTGGAATAAAGAGAGGTTACAAAGGGAATGAGGGCAAGTGGAAAGGAGGTAGGACCTATAGACTTCATGTCTTGGTGGGATCGAAGAATTGACAGCACATGAGCTGACAAGGCTTGAGGCGGTGGTCGGAAAGTTGAATTCATGAAACTGAGATCACAGAAAGAGTGCAGACATCGGTCATGACAGTGTCCAGGCCAGAGTATGACCATGAGAGTGTGGTAGGTAGTTGCTAGCAGCAAAGAAACTAAGGAAAAGAGAGCATCTCTATGTAGATACTGAAATTGCCAAGAATTAAGGGTTGCGTAAGAGTGAGTGATGATGAGTCAAGAGATAAAAATCTTCGAAGAATGAATGGCGGTGATCTAGAAACACTTCATATTCTTCTAGGGTGGGTGGTACAAAAGCACAGGGGGAAAAGCACTGCTGCCTGTGAGAACTGAAATGCAACTGATATCCTTAGGGGAGAACGCGGTTTTAATTAAAGCAATAAGGGAAAGAAAATATTCTCAGAATAGGCCAGGGAAATTAATAACCCTTTCCATAATAGTTATATCTAAGCGTGTGTCTTCACAGGAAGAATGAAACAAAACAGAACTGCAATGATTCTGCAGAGACTTTCACTCCAAGGCAGACGCCACTGTGTGTAGATGAATCTGTCTGTAAAATCCAAGCTTCTCAAATGGATGAGCCAGGAGAGTTTGGCTTCTTACAGTTAGACTTCTGCCAAAGATGTAACTTTTCTTTGGTTATTGATTGCTGTATGTGGTTAGTTTTCTTTGGATGTGAAATTCTTTGGGTCTCTCTGTCACTTTCACTCAGAAAGATGAGGTCAGATTGAAATGCACACATATTAGAAAAAACAAAGCAAAGCAAAACAAACTGTAACCAAACAAAATAGGCAAAAAAAACAATTATTTTACCATGTCCTGTCTGTAACTGTTTGATAGAATTAATAGGACGGGACACCTTTAAACTATGTGTTTTTGTATTTTTACTTATTGTGACTTAAAATAATCATGGTCAAATATTATTCAAATATTTGCTAAACTGTATGTATCTGTTCTATTTTAGTTTTACCAGCTAAAATTCAAATACAGTAAAGTGCTAAGTGTGAGTAATGGAAACCACTTATCAACACCTAAATACATATTGCAGTTTTAATTTTAGCTACAGTGCTAAGTAATTTCATTAGCCAAACAGAATTCCAGTACTGTGTCAAATGAAACATATAATTTTACTGCTTAATACAAGCTTAAATTGTTGATATATTTTCTTATTTTTATGACAGTTTGCAGTGATTACTCTTAAATTCTCAATTACAGTAAAAAAAAAAGTGACCTTCAAGGCTGAACTATAAAATACTGTTTCTCCTTACTGCAAACAGTATAAGTATGAAGGTCTCTGAAACCCAATTGCATTTTCAACAGTGTAATTTTTACCACTTGACAACCAGCCATCTTGTTTATTTATTACACTAGTTTACTGTAGCAGCAGACCATTCTCAACTGTTCTCACAATCACCAGAAAGAAGGATAATTTACCAGTGAATAATTTGTTTGAGTTGATTTATTGGATGGTTCTTGAAAGCTCATTTTGACGGAGTGACCTTGGCTCATAATATTTGGTCAATGCCAAGCACATAATGGAGAATGAATATTTATTTGTGGTATATGGAGGTATAGTGTAAATAGTGATGGATAAGATAGCTGATATACTTCAGATGTATTAATACTTGTGACAAAAAAATAAGTGCAGTTGTCCCTTGGTATCCATGAAGAATTGGTTCCAGAAACTCTCTCAAATACCAGAATCCATGAATGTTCAAGTTCCTCATATGAAATGGTGTAGTATTTGCATATAACGTGTACACATCCTCTAACACGCTTTAGGTCATCTCTAGATCAATTATAGTATCTAATACAATGTAAATAGTTGATATACTGAATTGGTTAGGGAATAATGACACAATGAAAAAGTCTGCATGTGATCACTAAAGAAACCATTTTTTTCCCACAAATATATTTTCAATCTACAGTTGTTAATTGTATGGTCAAAAAATGCATTTAGAATGCTATGGTACTAGTTTGCAGGTGCAGAGGAAGGTATCAAGAACAAATAAGATACAACCACACCCTTGAACCTTAGAGCAGACTAAAGAGTGAGAACATAATAATCTTAACTAAATTTGCTGTTTCTCACCTTATCCACTTCTTAACTTTTAAAACAGCACTTTAAAACAATTAATGACTATGTAATGCTGATGTTTTTTGCTTAATATATGCTATTTTCTTTCAGATTTCTGAATGTTAATTATTTATCAAATGGCGTTATTGTAAATACTGCATATGACAAAATACAGTAAAAGCAATTTTCATTTGATCTAGCTATGTACACATTTATTTAGTGCAAGTCAGATGAGGCAGGAAACATAATTTTGAACTGTGTGGCTTATTGCCACCTCTTGATTATCTCACCAAATGTAAAATAGCTGCTGGCAGCATTTCCTCCGTTTCTTTGAATAACTGACAATGAGAATTTGATCTGGCTTTTTTCTTTTTTTTATTAGCTCTGATAATTCATTAGCATCAGTCACTTCATTTTAGAAGAAAGGATAGTATTTCAAGGTGATGATAACACAAAGGCAAGCATTCTGTGTCCTGTTAGATTTGTAGTTTCAATTTTTAAGTGTCACTTGGTTCTGTTTTACAAATGCAAGTGATTGAGATCTAATATGTTTTTTCTTCCTGAAAAATAACAAGTGAGTTTCCCAACTACCAAAATGAAGTTATGCACTGTATTGATTGCATGATTCTAGTTCTCAGCCCATCTGTTTTCAATTTTGGTTTAATTAACACCAATTCCAGCTCTAGACTGGTCAATAGATAGTAAAGTATAGTGGGTACTCAATCCTGTGCCCTCCGAAGTCCAAGGCATGCTGACTAAAATCCAGACTGTTTCAGTAACAGATTTTGTTTGCATGGGAATTATGTTTCATGCTAGATTTCTAGCGGTTTGATCCGAGGTGGCATTTCTGCAACTTACCTTTTTTCAAGGAGTTCAACTCTAAAGCATTCAATGAAAAGTATCTTACCTTGTTTGCTCAAATTAATAGAGAAATTTAGGCCGGGCGCGGTGGCTTAAACCTGTAATCCGAGCACTTTGGGAGGCGGAGGCGAGTGGATCACGAGGTCAAGAGATCGAGACCATCCTGGTCAACATGGTGAAACCCCGTCTCTACTAAAAATACAAAAAATTATCTGGGCATGGTGATGCATGCCTGTAATCCCAGCTACTCAGGAGGCTTAGGCAGGAGAATTGCCTGAACCCAAGAGACGGAGGTTGTGGTGAGCCGAGATCGCACCATTGCACTCCAGCCTGGGTAACAAGAGCGGAACTCCGTCTCAAAAAAAAAAAAAAAATTAATAGAGAAATTTAATAAGAGGTGGGCCATCCTTTCGGGGGAAATTCCTAAAATTACATTTAGTCTCAATCCCCATTACATTTTTATATAGACTCTGACTACATAACCATATTAAAGATTGCATTTTCTTTATTGGTAATCCACACTTTGTTCAAAAAAGTATTTGAGGCAGCTGGATCTTCAGCAAAATCTGATTTTCGCCATATTGTCAGAGTTTGTCTTCCAAAGCTAGTTTTTCTTTCACACCATTTCTCCTTATGACATTATACATAATGTCACTTAATTATTATCCTAAGCACATTGTCCCTTTTTTTTATCTTTTATCTCCCATTTTTTTGCTATACACATGGTTTTTCTTTTTTTTTTTTTTTTTTTTTTTTAGACGGAGTTTCGCTCTTGTTACCCAGGCTGGAGTGCAATGGCGCCATCTCGGCTCACCGCAATCTCCGCCTCCTGGGTTCATTCAGGCAATTCTCCCGCCTCAGCCTCCCGAGTAGCTGGGATTACAGGCATGCGCCACCGGGCCCAGCTAATTTTTTTTATCTTTAGTAGAGACGGGGTTTCACTATGTTGACCAGGATGGTCTCGATCTCTTGACCTCGTGATCCACCCGCCTCGGCCTCCCAAAGTGCTGGTTTTTCATGTGATCATTTCCTTCTCCACCTTGAGCACTTCATCCAAATTCCTTTGAAGTTTTCTTCTGAGTTACCTACATTTTATGTGTGACACTGCATTGATTGAAATCTGTGGGTGACTTATTTTTCCTCCTCTCCTATCATAGTAATGGCCCATTTTACTGTAACTTTTTTTTCCTAAGGTATAGTTTTAGAATAAAACCCTCTGCCCACGACAGAATAGTACCATAATCCATTATTCTATGAGTGTTTCCTCACTGGCACACTTTTAAAAATGTTTGCTGGTTTCTTTGTTTGTGTAGAGATACTTTTAATTTTGGCTTGCAACAGAACACAAAGTACCCTTGCCTCCATGTTGATTTATTTTATTTTAGCCTCCCTTTCTTTTTCAGTGCACGTGAAATAATTAGACTCATCTGTGATATTAAATATACAATTTCAACTTTCTGCCTCAGGAGAATGAAAAGAAGAAACTCCACCTGAATTTCATTCATGCAGGAACATTTTTGCTCATATTTCCCAAGCAGCCAGTAGCAAGATCTTGTAGTAACAAATACAACACAGTGACAACACTATCTATAGGTCACAAAAAGAGCCTACGACTATATTTCTACACCAAATGGACAATTTAGAGAATCCACTACCTGCAATGAGTTGAAAATCTTGCTAGATTTGCATCCATCTTGACTACCTGGATTATTGGATAATGTTTAGAATGCAGAAATAAGTTGCTTATTGTTTTTTAAAGTAACCAGTCTAATCCTTCTAAACCTATCACTTTGGCATCTTTGCAATAAGATTTCTGTTTTATTCAGTTTAGCTATAAGTATCCAATGTTTTCTGGCATATTTCATCCTTAAATAATGTCTTTTTATCTATGCATTATAAAATCAATGTTAGATTATTTGCGTATCAATAGTGCAATCACTTCCACATTTTTTCTATACCTGAGCTGTTTGTTTAACATCTTTAAATCACCAGCTGAGATGATTCATTATGATTCATACTTTAAATGGCAGCATGAAGAATAGAAAATTTAGGATGAAAAGGACTGTTGTTGCCCCTGGCTGAAATCATATTGGCTATTATTTCTTTTCTTTAGTGATACCACAAGGTATTTTTAAGATGACATTAAGTAACATACATTTTCCCCCAAATAATCTTCTAATCTTCTTTTAACCACTGTATTATGCAAAACATAAATCATACTTTTTCTTGTCACTATAAATCAGTGAAGTCTAAGCCATGATTGTGCAATTGTTAGTACCTTTAAAACTGTAGTAAGCTCATCCATACGATAATAGGTTCTGTGAAATGCTATTAAAGAAAAAGCCTGCATTTGTTTCATTTAGAAATGTTGTCTTAGAGGGTAACCAGTACATTTCACTTTTAATTTAAAATAAAACTGAGTATACCTTTAAAAATACAGCCACAAAAAAAGACCAAAAAATTGAAGTAAACTAAAATTTAAAACTTGTTGGAGTATGAAACTCCAAACAGATCACAATAGCACACAGTAAAATAACTCTTTAGAACAGGAAAGTTACAGGCTGGTCATGGAGGCTCATGCCTGTAACCCCAGCACTATAGGAGGCTGCGGCAGGAGGATCACTTGAGGTTAGGAGTTCAAGATGAATCTGGATAAAAGAGCAAGACTCCATCTCTGAAAAAAAAAAAAACTTTAAAAATTAGCTGGACCTGGTTGTGCAAGCCTTTGGCTCTAGATACTTGGAAGGCTGAGGCAGAAGGATCTCTTGAGCTCAGGAGGTCGAGCCAGGAGTGAGCTGTGATTGCTCCACTGTGTTCTAGCCTGGGCGACACAGCCAGACCCATCTCTAAATAAATAAATACATAAATAAAGACAGCTCTAAATTTTTTCTGGTGTTTACCCTAAATTATTTCAACTTAAGGTAAACTCCTGGGTATTAAGTTTATTCTCTTAATAGCCAGGAGTTTATGCTAAGTTGAAATTAATTGTCTTAGTTAATTTTGTGCTGCTATAAGAGAATAGCCAAAACTGGGTAATTTATAAAAAGCAGAAATTTGTTTCCCACAATTCTGGAGGTTTTAAGTCTATGAACAACTTAATACCCAGGAGTTTACCCTAAGGTGATACTAATTTTCTTAGTTCATTTTGTGCTGCTGTAACAGAATACCCAAAACTGGGAAATTTATAAAAAACAGAAATTTATTTCTCACAATTCTGGAGGTTTTAAGTCTAAGATCAAGGAGCTGGCAGGTTTGGTGCCTGGTAAGCTTTCTGCTTATAAGAAGGCTATATCCTCTGGAGGAGAGGAACACTGTTTCCTACATGACAGAATCGGGGAAAACAAAGAGAGATTACCCACTCCTGAAAGCCACTTTTTAAAGGCATTAAACTCACTATGAGAACAGGGCTCTCAAGGCTTAATTGCCTCTCAAAGGCTCCACCTTTCAATGCTATTACACTGACAATTAATTTTCAACATGAGTTTTGGAGAGGAAAAACTTATCCATAGCATGCATCAATTTATTGAATACCTCAGGTAAAACGTAGTTCCTGCAGATACCGGGTCCCGGCAGGTTACAGCATGCATAAATTCAGTGAATACAGTCATTATGGTAGTTAATGGCCTTACCCAGAAGTCTTAGAGGCTTTACATGGATAAGCCATTATAAAATGACTTTGAGCTTGTAACCTGCTTTTGAAAGATGTTTTAGGAAGATTTCTGGGAAGAAGTTTGTCACTTTAGAGGCTATTCTACGAAGCTCCAGATGTTAAATTTCTTACATTTGTTAAAATATTTTAACTTCCTTTAGCTCTATGAGCCGAGCTGGGGTCTAAGTCCAATTTAGAGATTAAGACATTCAGCCTCAGAGGAGTTTGTGTCTTAACTGGATGTATAATTAGTGGTAGAATTGGGGCTTGAATCTAGGTCTATCAGTTTCCAAAGTCCCCCAACCTATCTGCTACACCACACCGCCTCATGAACTGTCTCCACTGCAGGATGCTGCAGGATGATGATAGGGTAGAAGGCAGAAGATTCCTTGAGTAGAAGGGATTTGTTTTCTCCAGAACACCTTAGAGTGTTTCCTGAAATGGCCTGCCTAGATCTCAATATCTATTTTGACAACTACTAACATTTCTCTCTCTCTTCTCTCCCCGCCTCCCTCCTTCCCTCCTTCCTTCCTTCCTTCTTCCTCTTTAATTAACATGAATACTTATTATAATATCCAGCTCCATTCTTTCCATAATAAGCTAGAAAAATGGGAGGATTTGGGTTAGAGGTAGATTCATCCTCTAGAATAGTGAGGTCTGAGGGATGTGGACGGAAAGACATTAATGTTGTTTGAGAATAGAGCACTCCCCTCAACTGCCTCAATGTAGAGAATGTCCCAGAACTGTCAGGAGCTCATTTGAGATGTGCTTGACTTTAGGCAGTTTTATGATCTATCTCTCAAGGTTTACTTCTTCCCTGGACACTTAACAAAGCACTCTTATACACAATGAGTTCTTCAGTCATCCTCATGAGCTTTTATTTTATATGACACTTATTGTATGTTTAGATGTATTGTGTACATTTCTAACTAGATCAGGAATTTATTAAGATTACAGATTTAGTCTTACATATTTGCTTCTTTCTCAATACTTTCAGAATAATATACGAAATAGGACTCAATAAATACATACTGAACACATACGTTTTACTTCAGGATGAAGAGAAAAAGAACAAATGCAAACTGTTTTTGTCTGAAATTTATAAGTACCTTTAAGTTGTCTCAAATAATATCAAGAAAATTTCAGTAGACCGTCTTTACCATATTATATTAAGCTTGGTTTTTAATATTTATAATAAATTAGCATGTTCTATCATACTATAAAAATTTATTAATGGTTAGCTTTTCATCAGGAGCAATGATCTAAAAGAATCACTTTTTAAAGTTCACTGTAAAGGACCCTTTATATTATTTCTTTCCTTGTTCTTCAGAAGTTTGAGATAGCAGCCCACGGGGAAAAATGGCATCAAATTTACAGGCACAGCAAAATGAAATTAGAAATCCTTATTTAAGTGTATATGAGGAGGAATATGGAATACGATACATTGGGTTGGGGGGTGCAGGTCAAAGAAGTGAAAAAGAGTAATATCTCTGAGGAAAAAAAAATAACTGGTAAAGCTGTTGCAGTATGTTTCCCATGGTTTTAAAAAATGGGTTGGTAGTAACTTGTGTTTAGTTTTTGTATTCTCATAATACAAACTTGTATATATGGTGATTGATGCACTTAGAAACTTACATGATTATTTTCTCCAAGGAAGCTGAAGGACTGTAGTATTAAGTAGTTTATTCATGACTGCATTGATAGAAATTAAGTAAACCAGGCTGTAATCTATCTTTTGATATCAAGTTCTTGGTCTTTAAACTCCATGTGTATAATTTTAAAAATAATTGTATTAACTCTCTCTGTGAGAAATATCTAATTTCCAGTTAATTTCCTTTGTTCAAGTGTGTTTATTATAATTTAAACCCGAACAGTGAACAGCCTCAATTTGTCCTGTATCTTAAGTAAAGTTTTATATAATCTTAGTTTTTATGGGATTCTTGTAGAGCATATTTTAATATAATTTAATTTAACTTATTATTACCCTACAATAGCCTCTTTTCTTTTAATTTTTTTCTTTTCTTTTACAACAATAATGGATTTTTAGTAAGAAAATAAATAGCATTTGTTGATTCTCATTAAGCACCAAACATCTCCCTGAATGATTTTGTAGACATTGTTTAATATAATAATACGTTGAAAAAAGACCTCTCATAATTCAACATTCACTCAACAAATTTATTCATAAATGACTACCATAAAACAGATACTGTGCTAAGATCTGGGGATACAAAGAGAAATAAAATGTATTTGCTGATAATATAGGGTTCTTTCTAGTCAGAAAGAGAAGAGAGACAAGGCAGATAAGGATACAAATATTGCAGCTGCTATGACAAAAGTATATAAGTTAATTTTTAATTGATTAAATGGTGCGACTTGCACTTTTAGGTGCTAAGGAAATGCTACTTAAACAGACACAAACCTCTTCTCTCACAGAGCTGATATTCTAGTAGGGATCCGAAAGAGCATGGAAGATCAATCATTTGGGGTCACAAAACCTTAAGTAGGAAAGGTAACATTTCTTTCTGGTATTATTTAAAAGAACAAGCAAGCTCTAATTGACACAGAAATGGCTACTAGAAATCCTTGGAGCATGATTTATATATCAAAATGATTGAGTGAACATTGGAAATAGAACTGCTTTTCAATGTGTAACCTCATACCCTTGAAGTCATGCATATGGGGTGTTGCGAGTGGCTTATGCACTATCGGGGTTCTTTCTGGAGCTAGCCAGTTCCCAAAGCTGTCAGTTCTCTACATGTATACAACCGTCAAAGATAAATTCATTTAAAGCTAAGTAAGGTAGAATGGTACAATTTGTCTCACTTGATTCAGTAGTAATGTGTTCAATTCTGTAGCGTACGTTCGATCAGAACAGATTTTTCTTTCTTAAATGGAAGACTCTCAAGGATGTCAAACTTGTTTTCACTGTTATTCAGTCTTTCTAGCATAATCTAAATGTGCCATAGCCATCTTCTTCTTGCCTTGTGCAGAGATATTCCCTCGAAGTTATCTATACATTAACTTTGGTGAATCATCAAAATTTAGGACAAACTATTTTTATAAAATGGCATTGAGTAAGTTATTCAGGGGCAAGATTTTCTAAATGGCCTAAAATACCCATTCTTGCCACCTCATTTTGTTGTAAAATCAAACAAAATAATTAAAGAATGTGAAATGCACTTTGAAAACATCAAACGCCAAAATCTTTTGAACTCCTACAATTGATTTTGTTTTTATTGTTAATTTCAGTGAACAGGGAGCTAGATATTAGCTTCACAAATTATTTCGCCTTCAACCATGTTTTCAAACTAGATTTTGGGATATTAAAAATTAGCAAAAATGACTGTGTTCTCTAAGAACATTTCATGTAAGCCTACCTGTGAATCTCTTTGTAGCCCTTATAAAACTACATATCTCTTTACATACCATTATTTGTTATATCAGATTTTTTTCTAACCACACTTTATTGAACCTACTTTGCTTATTTAGTAAACAATTATTGAATATCAACACTGTGCTGGGCACTAAAGAATTTTGCATGTAAAATAGTCTTGGTCAAAAGAAGGTAAGAATCAAAAATAACATAATATTAGAGATTGGTAATTCTTTGACAAACATGTTTAATGTTATCAGTTATGCATCTAATCTAGTTTTCCTTTTCTTAGCTTATCATCTCTCTGTAATCTTTCTTAAACTTAAATATGTATAGAATAATCTGAGTAGCATATTACAATGAAGATTCTTGGCTCTGCCTACAGAAAGAATCAATAGTTCTGGGAATCTGCATTTTCTTAAGGACCAAGTATTATGGGAACTGGTAACCTTGGACTTTACTCAGAGAGAGTCCTTTTGTGATAGTTCCCTTTTGCCCAGGACTTCTCCTAGTGGAGGTCTCAGAAGGCCTCCATTCATCACAGCATCTGCCTGTCTCAATGTTATCCTTTCAAAACTGCCAATTTAGATTATCCAGCAGTACCTTCCTTCATTACCTTGACTTGAAGTGGTCCTCTGTAGTGATGTGCCAGCCTTGTTGAAGTCAGTTGTGTTTAGTCTTCTGAGAAGGATACCAGTAATTGTTGTCTCAATTAAAGGCTGATTCTAATGGTGAGATATCTGGAAGAAGATGATAGGGATTGCACGTCTCATGACGTGATAAGAGAATGATTTTAAAGAAGGTCTTCAATCACATCAGCTGAGAACCGCTTACCTGTAGGGAAATACTGAACAAGTATTAATCATTTAATCCTCCTAACAAATCTATGAAGCAGGTATTGTTATTGCATTCATTGCACAGATAAGGACACTGAAGCTCAAAAGCATTACCAATATCACATAGATTCTAAGTGGTAGAGCAGGGATTTAAACTCAAGTGGGCTGGTTCCAGAATTCAGTGGACCACTATACGAATGGTGCCTTTCTCTTAGACAAAGGAATGTCCTGTGGAACTTTGCGATCACCATTCCTTTCAGAATGACTTTTAATAAACTATACTAACAATTAGAAAAGAAACAAAAGCACAAATCTCTAAAGTAAAACAAGCCAATGCAAACACTGCATAAAATAGTTTGCTGTTATTTTTAGGTCAAAGATGTATTTCAACCTCACATTACAGGACATTTCTAGTAAAGAAAAAAAAGAACCCAAAGGACACATGACAACATATAGTAACATATCTCAGGTTTTCAAGAGAAAAGATAACAACTCAATTTTTATTTTCTTCCCTGAAATACAGTTTACTTTCTGGTGAACATAGTTTTTTGAGGCAGAAAGATCAAACTTCTAATTCCGTCCTGTTGTTCACTTGTTTGATAACCCATGACAATTTGCTGACCTTACTTAATTCTCTGAAATGTAGTGACAAACAAGGTTTGGTCAATATTGAAGACATAGTGCCTGGAATATAGCGATCCTTCAACAACAGAACTACGTGTTTACTGTTGTTATTATTATGAGCAGTGATAAACTTAATTTAGTAGAACAAGTATAGACAGAATGCTTTGGGAACAATAAATGTATTCTCAAATTTTACTTGTTGCTGAATCTTTTTCTTGGACAGTTAAGGTTCAAATACATATAGTCTTGCTTTTGTCAAGTGACAGAAAGAAGAGAACTATTAATGACAATTCCCTCTTCCTTCATCAGTGGTCTGTCTGGTTTATAACTTAAAGTCCTGATTATAAAATGCTTATTTCGCTCCCTTGAGAATGTCTCTTCTGAGATAGGCTCATTTATCTTCACCAGGTGATCAACCCAACACTCTTCAACTGTTAGCCATGGCGTCACGCCTGCGGGAGAGTGCTGAACTTTTTCAGTCTGATGAGATGCGACCTGCTAATGATCCCAAGGAGAGAGCACCCGTCCGCATCCGGATGCTGAATGACATTCTTCAAGACATGGAGAAAAGCTTTCTGGTGCAGCAGGTGCCACCAGGATTTTATAGGTAGGATGCATGTCTAAAAAAAGTATACTTTTTGCCCTAAAATAAATGTTTATGTGTAACTTTCAGAATATGTACCTTCTATGAACATAACAGTATTTAAAAAGAAACTATAAAGCAGTTATTCATATAAGGAACTTCACCCTCCCCCAAAGAAAAGTTAAACTGCATAGGTATAGAATAATGGAAACTTGGCTTAGCAGTAGCTAAGAGAAAACGACTAAGAATTTTCTTACATCAGTTTCAATATGAATCTCATTTTATATGGTCAATTAAAAAGCAACTGGAATTATAGGTTGCACTGAAAGAAATATACTTTATTTACTACATTGGGAGATACAACCATGCCATATTGTCCTATGACCATCCGATCTAGATTAATGTGTTTAATTCTAGAAACTACATTTTATGTTGTAGTTCAGTAAATTTAATATTTAGGGGAAAGAGGGATCTAGATGGATGTTGAAACAACTGAGGAATTAGGCTTATTTGGTTGGAAAGTTACATGGAGTGCTTTCTGAAGACATTTTAACAATTATATGGAAGGGGAATTAGATACAGACTCAAAGGATAATATGAGTACAGGATGGTTTTGTTTTTTAAGTTCCTTATATAGTAGAGGGTAAATAAAGAAAGATGAAGTTTAAAAGATTATGGTACCCATCAGTCATCAGAAAAATACAAATTAAAACTGCAATGAGAAACATCTCACACCAGTCAGAATGACTATTATTTTTATTTATTTATTTATTTATTTTTTCTGAAAATCTTTTATTCAATGATGGCAATATCCAATTTGGGGTGGTTGTTTTCTTCCTATGTTTTATTTATTTATTTATTTATTTATTTATTTATTTATTTATTTATTTTACTTTAGGTGCATACTATATCTGGCATTTCTTCCCATGTTATCCCTCCCCGCTTTCCCCTCCCTCCACACCCGCTTCCGCTGTCTCTCCCCTATCCCCCACAGCTGCCCCAGTGTGTGAGGCTCCTCTTCTACTATAAAGACACATGCACATGTATTTATTTATTTTAATACTTTAGATTCTGGGGTCCATGTGCAGAATGTGCAGGTTTGTTACATAGGTATACACGTGCGAATGGCTATTATAAGAAAGTCAAAACATAAGGGATGGCAAAAATGCACTGAAAGATGTTTATACACTGTTTGTTGAAATGTAAATTAGTATAGCCTTTCTGTGTACTTGGAAAACGGTATGGAGATTCCCAAACAACTAAAAATAGAATTACCATTTGACTCAGAAAGTTAATTGCTGGGTATCTACCCAAATGAAAACAATTTTTTATATCAAAAAGATACTTGCATTCATGTTTATCAAAGTACTGTTCACAATGGCAAAGTCATAGACTCAACCTGAGTGTCCATCAACATATGATTGGATTAAAAATATGGTACATGTACTCTATTCTCAGTATTCGATACTAAGCAGTCATCAAAAGGAATGAAAGCATGTCCTTCTTGGCAACAGGGATAGAGCTGGAGGTCATGATCCTAAGTGAAATAATCAGAAGCAGAAAATCAGATACCGTATGTGCTCACATATAATTAGGAGATAAATGATAGATACACATGGACATACAGAGAGAAATAAGCACTGGGACAGCAAAAGAGGGAGAGTTGAAAGTTATGTATTGGGTATACTGTTCACTATTAGGGTGATGGGTACGCTAGAAGCCCAGACTTCACCATTACATAATATATTCATGTAACAAACCTGCACATATACCTCCTAAATCTAAAAATCTTAGAAAAAGATTATGGCATATTGAAACAGTTTTTATTTAACTTAAAATTCTATGAGACATAGCATATAAATACACAGCTTTCTGTTTAATATATACATACATAATGTGTGTATTTATATGGCATACTTAATATATGTATGTGTATATCTATACATAGTATAGATATATATATTTGTGTATATATATAGTATACATATATATATTTGTGTATATACATATAGTATACATATATATATATTTATGTATATATATTTCATGTGTGAGTGTGTGTATAATTTTATGTAGCGTGAAAGTCTAAATTTGTGACTCTTTAAGAATAAAACTTCTGGGCTAAACAGTCCTCCTACTTCATTCTTTCCCCATAATTTCTTTGCCTCCAGCTGCTTCTATGATACACTCTGGACTAGACGTAATATATATAAACAAAGGCTATAACTAGAACCAAATACTTGATGTAAAAGTATACAAATTTTAATTATGTCCAGATGTGGTGGCTCATGCCTGTAAACCCAACATTTTGGGAGGCTGAGGCGGGTGGATCATCTAAGATCAGGAGTTTGAGACTAACCTGGCCAATGTGGTGAAACCCCATATCCACAAAAAATACAAATAATAGCCGAATGTGGTGGTGTACACCTGTAACCCCAGCTACTCAGGAGGCTGAGGAAGGAGAATCACTTGAACCTTGGAGGTAGAGGTTGCAGTGAGCAGAGATTGCACCATTGCACTCCAGCCTGGGTGGCAAGAGGGAAACTCCATCTCAAAAAAAAAAATCCAAACCAATAACAATAACAACAAAAACAAAGCTGTATTACATATGAGTAAAAAGTAAAAGAATAAATGTGATACTTTTATAAAGTAGCGAAATCCTTATCACAGCAGATGTTACAATATAGGCTTGGTCGCGGTAAGCACCTGAGTATTTGGACCATATGAGGTTTAAGGTGCCCATTATTGCTAAAGTTCTGTCATCTCACATGTCACTTAATCTTTCAACATCTTAATTTCTACATCTACTAAAGGAGATGATGGAATGAGCCCCCTCTATAATATAAGACGTTTCCAAGCCTGATATTTGGTAATTTTCCTTTATGATTTTAAACTCAAATTCACATTTAAAATCCATACTTTACATATTTTTCCAGTATTATGACTTTACATTATAAGTCTTTGGAAAATATACATTATTATAATAATAGATATGGTTAAGACAGTTTGTATGCTCCTTGTATTTTTTTTTAAGTATCAGGGACATAGCCTTTAAGTATCAGGGACATAACCTTAAGTTACCTTCCCCGATGAGGTATATTCTAGTGGTGGGAATGGGAAAAAAAAGAACAAAATAAATAAATAAATGTAATGATGCTAGATGTAATAATAGCTAAGCAGAAAAATTCAACCGCATTATTAAAAGTCATAAAGTAAATAACTTGTTTTTAAAATATAGTTTGTGAATTATTCTATTTCTTTTCCTTTTAAGAAAAATTCAGAAATTAATACAAATTACATGTAAAGAACATAGTTTTGCATATTATAATACAGTAAACGTTCTCCATTTGTCTTTCTTGGCACTTACACTGGATACGAAAGACCCCTCTGTGGTCTAAATTATGCATCTGGTAAACTTTTTATTATTCACTCAAAACTGTTTATGAACACCATTTACTTTATCATGCATTTTGAGTAGAAAAGTAAATAGTTATCTGCCCTTGAGTTAACAATGATTAAACAAGTGATTTTTTTCCTGTTAGTAATGTAATTACAGTATACCTTGTGTTCTCACTATGCAAGCCTCAAAGTATTGATTACAATAGTGTTCTAACTCATGTAACAAACTCTAGGGCTGAAAATGTTTGGTTCATTATTTTGGAATTGTACTAAACTATTACTATAGTTATTGAAGGAATATATGTCTACCATTCTTTTCCTTAGCTCTATTTATGCATGTATATTAATGTATATATATTAATTTATGTGTATATGCATATATACACATATATATGTATGTGTGTGTATATATATATATACATATATATGTATGTGTGTGTGTATGTATATATACACACACACACACACACACAACTGTGTAAATAGATTAAATCGTTTCACTGAGATGTAGCTGACTGACCTTTATCTTGAGATTGTCATGAATTTGTACTTCATTTGTAAAGTACATAACAAATTATTCTACTTCATGTTTTTTTCTTGATAGATGATTCACGTTTCTAAAATTCTTAATGCAAACATTTCAGAATTACAATAGGATTTCTACTTTCAATGTTTATAAGCACATTCTTAATGGGGAAGGAAATGCTTAAAGTAAAAATCTGAGTTTAAGCAAATGAAAAGTAGATTGATTATTTATTATATATATATATATATATATATATATATATATATATATTTCTTGGAATATGCAGAATAATATTCCCAAGGTCTGGCAACAGAGGATTCAAAATCTTTGAATCCTATGATGTTGCATCTAAAGCTAGATCTTCACTGTGCAATACTGCTGGGAACCGGAGATATAAGATCCCGACCTTCAAAGAACTTAATCTAATTCAAGAGCTAAAATATACTCTACATCAAATACTTACTGCAGATTACTTATTCAAATGGCACAAATAATGCTACAGACGCAAAGTACGTTTGTTATTCAGGGAAGAGAGAAAGTATTCTCTTGTGGTAGTCAAGAAAGATTTTATAGTGAAAGAGAAAGATGTATTTGGGCTTGAGGGAGTGATAACATACCCATTTCCAGGAGGATCCTTTGAAGAAAGACACAAAGGAGAAGTTGTGTGCTGTGTGCTCAAGAGTGAAGTACAAAAAGTAGACTAGTTATAATGGTTATTGGGTTTGTGGTTATAAAAAGGGGGCAGGATCAAGTTGTGGAGTCCTTTAAATGTTCTGTTGAGAGCTTTGGGCTTTCTTTTTCATGGACGCAAAAAAAGCCACATAGAACTAGCTGTTATTAGGAGGATTCATCTGATGCTCCTGAGAGGGTGCACTAGAGTTAGGAGAGAGCAGAAACCTTTAGAAGATTATGGGAGTAGGAAAGGCATGGGGTGGAGAGAGCATGATTTGGCATGTTCGTGTCAGGAATGAAGAGCAAAGGGCCAATGTAGGAAGTGGTGTTTAAGAAGGATTTGTTAATTTAGTGATTGAGTGTCTCTAAGAATCTCACTTCAAGTGAGATTTTTGCTAATTACTTATCAATTGAAGGGTTGCAACATCTCATAGAAAATAAAGAGTTTGAAAAGGGACATTAAATATGCAGTTAAAAAAGAGTAAATAAAATATCTAAGTAGCACTAGCTTCTAAAATAAATCTGAGGACTCTAAAGGACAAACCTTCTCCAGTAGAAAAGAATTCTCTCAAATCGCTTTCTTTACGTGTCTGAGGAATACTGTTGAAAGCATCATGGCCTTCTGGGGCATATTCTCCTATATGTTTTAAGATTTGACATTTGAACCACTTTTTAGAGTTTGGCACCAGCTATTTTGTGATTGAAATTTAATATATTTTTTAAAAAATGCTTCTTCCTAGCTTATTTTAGCAAATTTCAGCAAGATTTCCAGCCTTGTCACAAAATATTCCATTATTTAAGGGTATGAGTCCTTGCAGCTACTCTTGTGTCTCCATTATTTCCTTTCTTCACTTCACCATACACCAGCTTACATAGTCTTAAAATGAGAGCATTAATTATTGCCGAATGATTGGACTAGAGCTGAACTAAGAAACAGAAATATCGTTGATTTTAATCTTTTAGTATACAAATAGCCGTGAGAATTCAAAACTGCACCCTACAAAAATATAACAAAAGATTTCTATTAATAGGCTGCTAATAATATGTAAGGTAAATAAACATGACCCCATATTTATACATTAAGACAGCACATCTGCATAAAATCTCATCTTTATTGGGAGGCCGAGGCGGGTGGATCACAAGGTCGAGAGATCGAGACCATCCTGGTCAACATGGTGAAACCCTGTCTCTACTAAAAATACAAAAATTAGCCGGGCATGGTGATGCACGCCTGTAGTCCCAGCTACTCGGGAGGCTGAGGCAGGAGAGTTGCTTGAACCCAGGAGGCGGACGTTGCAGTGAGCTGAGATCACACCATTGAACTCCAGCCTGGGTAACAAGAGCAAAACTCTGTCTCAAAAAAAAAAAAAAATCAAAAAACCCCTCATCTTTAGTCTCTCTCTGCATGTAAAGAGATAGCAGTTAAATAGCAATAAGTGTTTCCTTTCCTCTCCATTCTGATACACACACATAAACACATTGCTGCATTAATGTGGTGAGGTAGGATTACAGGGAAATTTTACAAAAGGATAAGAAATTTGGTGTGGCTTTGGAAAAGAGAATCAGAGATCCACTCTTTCATTTGTATTGATTTGAGAGGCAAGAGAAATCAAGGAAGCAAACATGAGCCAGAATCTAATTCTGGCTGTTAGACAGAAATAGGACTCTTAGGAAAAGTGAACATCCTCCAACACCACCATCAGATATTAATTAAAGTCTAATTATTATATTTAAAACAAAACTATTGATCCTGCTTCGGTATCCCATTGTTCATTCTTATGTATGGTATTTCAGCTACATCTTAGCTAAGCAGACTATTGGGACTATGTAAGTAACTATATTTATATTATTGTTTCTTTGGGAAAACACTCTGAGTTCTAAACAATAGCCATAATCAGGAGTTTGGGAGCACATCCCATGTGTAAGTTGAGGGACAGTATACGTATGTGTATATACCTGCGCCTGACTTTAGGTGTCTCTGGCATTGTGTCCTTACGGAAGATGCCACAGCAGGTTCATAACAAAGGAAATTATTTCAGAGATGGCCAGAATGACCTTGTGGAAGTTCAGAGGACCATTTCAAACTAATCCAAGCCAAGACCATTTTTTTTTTTTGGTTGGCATTCTTGAAAGCAGAAAAATAGCAATGTAAATGTCAAGATGCTTCTGCTTTAACCAAGAATAAAAAAAGAAAACAATCCACTAAAAGTACTTTTCAAACACATAAGCTCCCAAAACTTTGCTTTTGAAAGATGTTAGAAACAGTTTATATTTAGGCAAGCAGGGACATGAAACAGAACTATTAAACACATTTCTCAGGTATAATATGATCAGTTTCCAGCATACATAACTTTAAGAGATTGAAACCCAAACCCCCCAAATCATTTCAGAATAACAGTGATCTCATTATATAGTTTTCATTGTGTTTTAATTAGAGTTAGTTATATAAGTCCTGATAGAACCTTGTGTTCCGTGTTTGATTGGGGTAATGACTACTTTGTTCGGGTTGTACTTTCTTTTAGTGAGGTGTGGGTGGTCTGAATGGAATTAAAATCCCACCATTGTTTCTCTTGTCTTTAATTCTATCAGCAATGCCTCTGATTTCTTTAGACTATGAAAAATAACTAGTGATTAAGAATTACCATAATGCTTTAAAAAAATTTTAACAGCGAACACTTGCACAAAAGAATCTATGAATACAAAATTTAATAATCTACAGAATGACAATATAAAATTTCCAAAAAAGGTTCATATACAAAATCTTTGTAATGTTGATTGTTATATACATTCCCTTTTACCCTTTTATGAATAAATGCATACATAAGTTTTATAATTATATATTCCTTTCACATTTTTTAATTGCCACTTCTTAAAGAAGGAAAAAAGCCCCAACTTTTAAGAAAAACCAGATTAATATACCAAAATTCAAGCTTCGTTTTTTTAATCACCCATTTTGTTTATATTAAAACAAAAAAAAATTCATTATAACAGACAACATTCAAATGGAATTTGATTAGACATTTAAAAATTTGTCTTAAAAATTTCAATTGACAATGAAATAAGGGTAATTAATCTGAGATCCATTTTGCTAGTATCAAAATAGAAATCTTTGTGTGTACAACTGTTTGGAATTTATAAAAATGTCCCTTTCAGTTTTAAGGTATAGTCTCATTTAAAGTGAGAAGAAATGACTGTTGTCATATTCGAAGGTCAAGACCCTTTGCCAGTCTGAGGGTCACTTGTGATTTGATGGTGCACTGAATAATTAAGACTAACAATAATAACAATACTTCTCATAGAGGATAATTTATTTATATGAGGCACTATGCCTCACGTTTTTCATATATTATTTGTAACACTTCTAACTATCCTGCCACATTGATCTTGTTATTCCCTTTTTACGTATAAGAAAACTGAGGCTCAGGAAACATTAAATGTGGCAGAAATGGGATTTGAACCTAGTTTGTTTTCTCTAAAACCATTACGCTTTTTACTAGACAATACTGCATACATTTGATCCAAATTATCCCTCATTTGCTCAGAAATCATCAATAAATTTAGCCAGATTTTAGTGTTAATATAGCCAAGTATGTATAGATTAAATTTTCCACATTTCAGAATTGTATCTCCTAACCTTGATAGGAGAAAATTGCATCTGTGAGGCAGCAAATTTATCGCTACTTCTGGAAAAGAGAAATGCCTTGTTGTATCGAATCAATAAAATTATCTTGATTCCAAATAGTGTCTATCTCTTCATGTTTCCGTAAATCTTAGACGTAATTTAAAAAGTGGAATATTTGTCTGCTAAATCTCATATACTATAGTTAAAAATGTTTTTACATAAATGGCAATATAGTATAGAGGAGGGCTCGGTAGACTGGGAACTTAGAGTTGTGAGCTGAAGACCCAAAAGACTCCAGAATAAGTCACTTAACTCTCATGACATTTATTATGGTAATCAATTAAGTAAGAAAAGATGAATCTGGATTCGCCATTGAATTTCTAAGATAGTGAAAATATTAGTTTAGGAAGTATTTATAACTAATACAAATTGACTTCCTTTTCTAAAATGCATTTCAGGGAAATAACTATTTCAATGGGGGAAGAAAAATAATGAAATCTAGGTTCTCTTTGAAACCATGTTAGATATTTTAGCATCTGTTTCTCTCTGTTTTATCTGCTATTTTATTTTTTATGTGTATAAATATCTTTCTAATTTAATATAAATCAAAGAGAATTAAGAGACAGAATTAAGAGAAAGAATCATGCTGAAGCACCTAATACCTCATTTTGCTGCATAATGAAACTAAAGTTTCCAATTGCTGTGTAAATAATGTGTTTAGTAGATGAAATGTTCAGGAATCACTTTGCACTTGACATTTTCTAGATTATGAATAGCAAAATTCTCTTCTTATAATAAGAAAGTAGATCTGTAAGCCACACAAAATATGGAGTGGGTAGAGCATATTGAGATGATGCACAAAGAAAGCAGTGGGAGCCAATAGGCATGATTATATAAAGCACATATTTGGTCCTGTACACCATCCTCAGTGGAATCCTTTGTTCAAATGAAAGCTTACATGAGCTACACTAGTTGGCAAGTAAAGGGACATGAATGTTCCCTCTTTTTGCATAGTCACCTCAAAGAAATACTTGGTTTTTCAGCCACTACTCTTGATTGTGCTACTTCACCAGTCTGCTTACTAAGAACAGAAGACTACAACATTTTCAGTGTATAAAAACAAGGTCTGTGAATTAATAACTGTACTTGCATTAGATCAACTTGGAAATTTATAAGGGCAAGGATGGATGAAATGGGAAGTAGTCACTCCATAGTCCATAGTTAGAGCTAAATATAATGAATGATTTAATGTATAATTGATATCATCTTAATAAAACTGCAACAAACCCTCGAATTACATATGGTGGGGTTCTAGTATTTCCTCTAAGTCTACAATTATCTGACAAGTTTCGCTGAGAAAATTAGAAGGCAATCTAGGTATTCAAATTAGGAATAATTTTAATAGAATTATAAGTTTGTCTGTGCATTACAAGCATTCCAGATTTAAAAGTCAAGGAAGTGCTCACTTTAGCATCATATATATTAATATTGAAATGATACAGAGATTAGTGCAGCCATTGCACAAGGATAACATGAAAATTCATGAATTGTTTCATATTATTATAAACAAAAAAAATAATATTTTTTTAAGTTGAGGAAGCTTTAAGTTTTCTTAGCTTTCTTTAAGCTAAGTTTCATAGAATCAAGAACTACTAAAACTCAAATAGAACCTTCAATGACAATACCACCTGCCTGCAGTTCTCAAGCAGGCAACTTCCAGGATGCCTGCAAACATTGCTGAAGCAAGCAGATTGAGATCTACTTCTGCCTTTCAAATCCTGCGTGATGACTGTTGCATTTTTTTTTTTTTGAGATGGAGTCTAGCTCTTATTGCCCAGGCTGGAGTGCAATGGCGCAATCTCGGCTCATTGCAACCTCTGTCTCCTCAGTTCAAGTGATTCTCTTGCCTCAGCCTCCAGAGAAGCTGGGATTAGAGGTGCCCACTACCACGCCCGGCTAATTCTTTGTATTTTTAGTAGAGACAGGGTTTCGCTACATTCGTCAGGCTGGTCTCGAGCTCCTAACCTCAGGTGACCCACAAGCCTCTGCCTCCCAAAGTGCTGAGATTACAGGCATGAGCCACCGCAACTGGCCAACTGTAGCAAATTTTGTACCTTTTTCTGCACCTTGGAAAAGCATTTGCTGACTAAGTTATCCAGAGAAACTTTCTTGGTCCTTTATGCTGTTTTTCCTGGATCTTAAAAGAACTGGAACCTGTCTTGTGCCATAATTGGTCATGGTGGGGTTTTATTGGGGTTTTGTTGGCCCACAACAGGTTTTATTGGGTGGTTCCATTTATAATACCTGTCTATGTCAAACAATGGTTAGGCTATCAGGATACTACCTATGGGGATTTTAAGAAAAAAATTAAACTCATGTACCAGGCACTTAATACACTCAATACATATCTCTGGTCTTCACAATAGCTTATGTAATAATTGTTGGAGCTGGTGATTTTACCAGGCCTTTCTTGTTTCAAAGCCCTCTCCCTCCATGTACTCCCAGGAGCTCTATATACAGTGTTTTCATCTACCAGATGACTCGTCTGGTGGATATTTTCCCCATTATGTATGTAAGGGCTCTGCAGTTCAGAAAAATTAGTTTTTTTCTTCAAAGTTACCAGAGATGGTAAATGATGTAAATTGGTTAAGAGATTAAACCTGGTTGCAACCATTCTGAATTTTATTTTAAAAAACAAATTTGGCAGGGCACAGTAGTTCATGACTATACTCCCAGCGTTTTGGGAGGCCGAGGCAGGTGGATCACCTGAGGTCGGTAATTCAAGGCCAGCCTGGCCAACATCGTGAAACCCCATTTCTACTAAAAATACTAAAAATTAGCTGGGTATGGTGGTATGCCTTTGTAGTCCCAGTTACTCAGGAGGCTGAGACACGAGAATCACTTGAACCTGGGAGGTGGTCGTTGCAGTGAGCTCAGATTGCACCACTGCACTCCAGCCTGGCTGACAGAGTGAGACTTTGTCTTAAAATAAAAAAATGTAGTAGCTTCACAGACAGAAGTGGTATAAAAAGATTTAAAACTGAATGTGAATAAAATGATCATATCATGAGCCAAAAGAGAAGCAGAATATATTTTATCTTACACACACAAAAATGGATATTTAATACTTTGCCTGTTACTTTTTTTTTTTTTTTTTTTTGAGACAGAGTTTTGTTCTTTTTACCCAGGCTGGAGTGCAATGGCGCGATCTCAGCTCACTGCAACCTCCGCCTCCTGGGTTCAGGCAATTCTCCTGCCTCAGCCTCCCAAGTAGCTGGGATTACAGGTATGCGCCACCATGCCCAGCTAATTTTTTTGTATTTTTAGTAGAGACAGGTTTTCACCATGTTGACCAGGATGGTCTCGACCTCGTGATCCACCCGCCTCGGCCTCCCAAAGTGCTGGGATTACAGGCGTGAGCCACCGCGCCCGGCCTGCCTGTTACTTCTATTGAGACTATAAGATTAATGCCTATGGCTTGGGTGATGCTTTGTTTCTTGCATTTCCTGATTCTCTTTCTAATCCTATTTCCTTTCTTACCTGTTAGTGAGAAATTGATGCCACTCTTTCAAAATACTTACCTTAAAATTACTACTGGCTCCATTATACTTATAATTCAGCAAGTACATAGTGTCTGCAATATGCAGAACTGTACCAGGCACCGAGAATACAATGCCCAAAAATATACATATCAATCTTACCCTTGTAGTCTTTACTTTCTATTGGGAAGAAACAGAGAATAAGCAGACAAAAGACCAAATAAATATGTAATCACAAACTTGAAAATTGTCTTGAAGAAAAGAAACATAACCTTTTCCTATAAGGTAGCTTAATAGATTCGGGGGAGTAACTTGGGTTGAGATTAAAGATGAAATGAGGACCTAGAGGCCGTAGAGAGGGGCTAAGTCTTACTTTCAGGCCCTTTAATATCTGATTGTAAGTATTATGCTTTTATCTATTTTTCTATAATCTATCTATCATCCTATATTCTGTATATCTCTGATTGCTATGTAGAAAACAGATTTTAAAGGTAATGGAAGAAATGGAAAAATTAGAAATGACATGTTCTTTTAATAACCTAGAATGTCAGTCAGGATTTTCCAGAGAAACAGAACAGTAGGACAATAGGAGACGGCATGTGTGTATTTTGTGTGCGTGTGTTTGTATGTGCGTGCATGTCTGTGTATAATTTTAAGGAATTGGCTCATATGACTGAGGAGTTTGGCAAGCCTGAAATCTGTAGACAAGGAAGGCTGACAACTCGGGGAAGAGTTGACGTTATAGTCTTGACTCCAATCTCTGTAGGTAGGCTGTGGCAGGCTGTAAGTTTAATTCGAATTTTTATATTATGTCAATAGTCTAAGGCTGAGTTCTTTTTTCTTCAGGATACATCATGTTTTGCTTTTGAGGCTTCCAACTGATTAAATGAAGCCTACCCACATTGTCAAGGGCAATCTCCTTTACTTAAAGTCAACTGATTATAAACGTTAATTACATCTGTTAAGATACCTTCACAGCAACATATGGACTAGTGTTTGAAGAAACAACTGGGCAGTATTGCCTCATTACGTTGACACATATAATTAATCATCACAGAGATCACATTGGTGGGGGTGGCAATGGAGAGAAGATTAATTTGTAACATTTTGGACATATAATCTACAAAAACTTGGTGATGGATTAAGGTATGAGGATAAAGATAAGGGAAAAATCAAGAATAACAGGTCTTTCATGAGCAGTAGATTTTAACAGCTGTGCTGTACAAAGAATGAATCTTTTCTAAATGGGATTCTGCTGACTTCAGTTTAAATAATATGATTGACAAGGCAAGAATTACTTTTGTTACTCACTTTAAATAACTAAATAATCTTGAGAAGAAATTCTGTTTGTATCCGTCTAGTTATATTTGGTAAATCCTAATGTAGACTAAAAATTTGCCTTGCCTTTTCTTTCTCATCCAAAATAATTACATGCAAATAGTAATCTATTCTTCATGCAATAATGTGAAATGGGAAGAAACATAGCCAGATATTTTTGGAAGGGATAGCCTTCAAATGTGCCAGGTACAGTGTCTCCATTTTTTTTTATGGCTAATCATGTAGGTCTCATTTTCTAATCAAAGCTTACATATGCTACACCAGGGAGTTTGGATGATTTGCTAACCCAATCTAATTTTACACAATCTAATTCAAATCCAATAAAATGTAGCCTTGTCAGACACAAAAGTTTTGAAGGGAAGAATGTAATGTAGGCACCAAGTGTTAAGTATCCTCTCTGCAGGTGGCTGTACATTTCCTGTGTTTCCAAGTTGTCTTTTCTTTTCTTAACCATGAAATTAAATAGACAGCTTTGAATAACTAAAGAATAGACATTTTTCAAAGCCGATTCATAATGCAATCTTTTTCTCTAAAAGAGAATATCACATGGATGAATAGAAAATCATTTCAGACGCAGAAAGTTAAGAATTAAAATGTAGTAAAATATTTTTTCTAAATTAACTACTAGAGGTTGATGAGTACCTATGCTTTATTTCAGAAAATGTTTACCCTTTATTTTATATATTTGTTACCATAAGTTACAATTGAAAGGCTAGATAATCCATAAAATCATATTTTCCAAAGTCAAATTATTAATTTTACATACAATTTTGATTAGGTTTAGACAGGTTCAATTTATCTTAACTCATTAGTGTTATGCTATATTAGTAGGTTTTCGATGTAGATTAAACTTTCTCTAAGGAAATCAAAAGTTTTGTGATATCCATTTTATTTCATAAAGTTTTAATATCTATTATATAAAAGGTATAACCTAAATGTGTTCATTTTCTGTGAATTCATAACAAGTTGCCATAAATTAGATGGCTTAAAACAACAGAAATTTACTTCTTCCCAGTTCTGGAGGCCAGAAATCTGAACTCAAGAGGTCAGCAGGGCCACATTTTCTCTGGAGTCTCTAAGGGAGAGTCCATTCCCGGTGGCGGTTGGCATTCCCTTGTTTGTGACCACATCACTCCATTCTCTGCCTCAGTATTCATGTGACCTTCTCTTCCTTGCCTATCTATTTAATCTCTCTCCATCTCTCTTTCACAAGAAGATTTGTGTTTGGATTTAGGGCACATTTACATAATACAGGATAATCTCCTTATATCTTTAATCACATCTGTATTAGTCTGTTCTCATACTGCTAATAAAGACATACCCGAGACTGAGCAATTTGTAAAGGAAAAAGGCTTAATTACAGGTCAGAATGCCTGGGGAGGCCTCAAGAAACTTACCATCATGGTGGAGGGGGAAGCAAACACATCCTTCTTCACATGGCAGCAGCAAGAAGTGCCAAGCTGAAGAGAGAAAAGATCCTTTTAGAACCATCAGATGTCCTGAGAACTCACAATCATGAGAAGAATGTGAAAGTAATCGTCCCCTTGATTCAATTACCCTCGACTGGGTCCCTCCCAAGACATATGGGCATTATGGGAACCACAATTCAAGATGAGATTTGGGTGGGGACACAGCCAAACCACATCAACATCTGCAAAGACACTTTTTGCAAATAAGGTAACGTTTAGGGGTCCTAGAGATTGAAATTTGGACATATCTTTTCAGTCAACATTCAGTCCACAACACCAGATAATGTAAGGAATGTGGGTGTAGATTAGGCAACAGCTTTTTTTCCTAATAGATGTGTCTGTTAATTAAGCTTTATTTTTGTTGTTGTTGCAATCCCATTCTTGTACACTACGTTGTGTGAACCTGGGACCAGGACTCTACTAACCTCATTTTTACTTTGCCAGCTGACTTCCTAATAAACTCTGATAAGAAGCAGTAAAAGAAAGCTGGAAGCCAGGAGGAGGAAGAAAATATGCTTCTTTCTACGTACAATTTGTTCCTGTTTCTGCTTTCTTTTCCTGTCACTGTCACCCTAACAATGCTTCTTCACCTACGTAGTGACAGTTCGTTCTAGTAGTAGGAGTTCACACTGATTTTCACTCTTTCCAACATTAGTTAAATCAGACTCAAAATACTCATCAGAGACACTGGCATGAGTGAACTAGAGTCCTTCCTCATAGGTCTGGGGTCCACTTACACAGAGTTCCATCTCTGATCTCAGGGACATCCATTGTAGCTAAACAGTGGCCCCTATTCAGAGGCCTGAGTTTCAACTTCACTGGATACTTCCTCTGAGCTTCTAAGCTTTAATAATCCCAAAAATTTCCATTCTCCAACCCTAGAAATAGTAAATCCTTCCTGCTGTTGTAACCTAACTTTTGTAATATTTTAGTGTTTCTTCCACAGCATTTTAGGGTTTCCTCTGTGCCTTAGAATATAAAATACATGTAAAATATCTTCAACAATAATTGCCAAAAAGATGAGGAAACAATTACAGAGAAACCAAGGAGTAAAAGGTTTGTATTATCATTTTCTTTCACTGGGCTAAGATTTAGGCAGGCATCATCATAACAGGTAGATGGTACTTGAGCAGGATCTTATAATTAGTAGACTCCAGTTTCAAAAGATAGTAATGAGAAAGTGGAAGGGCATTTCTCAAGAAAACTTTACTGAAAGGTATCACAGTTGTTATGTGTCTCAAAATCTGCTTAAAACATTTAACCTTCTCTTGTTGATTGAAGGTCATCAAGTTATGTATTCTTTTATAACACAATGAAGCCCTCAAAGAGAGTCATTTGCTTCTGTGAAAACATGACAAATATTCTGCGGCTAAAAACTAGAAAAAAATGAACTGTTTAGTGTTTTGTTACTTTTTTCATTTCTGTATTTTTATTGATTGACATCAATTAATAAATTATTAATTTATTAATAATTATATTAAAATAATATATTAATATATTATATTTTTATTAATATTTATTATAAATATATATTAATATATATTTAATATATTAAAATAATAATTATATTAAAATACTTATATTAAAAATATAATAATATAAATTATTAATTTATTAATTGATGTCACCATGTCTAGCTGCTAGAACCTGATGATGATTGCTTCAGTTATTCAGTATTATTCTACCTCTCTTAAGGGATAGTCTGTTGGGCTTTGTGTGTTATTTGCCCTTGCCAATGCTGTTTAAGGTTATTTTAATTTGATTGCAGTGTTCGGGGAGCATGACCTCAGAATAAGTGGGAATGTTACTGTCCATAAACAAACTCATCTCGATCGTAGCTTTCTTCCTGGTACAGGAGAGTATAATTTTAACTTTTCATGTGGTTCAGGGGTACTCATCTTAAAGTGATAATCAGAAAAGTAGTTTGCTGAGAAATCTTTGAGATGTAAGTGTTTTTGGCTTATAAGGCCAATATCTAAGGTTCCCTAAAATAAACACGTTATAAGATCATAAAGAAATTGACAGTAAATGCTAGCTATTTGCACCTAATTGCAAAGCAATGAGTTAACGTAAGTAAATTCTGTCAGTAAGGTTGACTGAATTTGAGAACATGAAGCCAACTATATATCCACTCTTCCCTCATATAACATATGTGGTTTATTGTGTCCACATAGTCTCTTTTCAGAGATTGTAAATTATACTATTTATGAACTCTTGATGACTGAAACACAGTTGGAGCTTGAAGGTCAAGGCAGCAAACTGCATCCTAAATTCCTGTTTGTTGATGATGTATGACCCCATTAGTAGTATACTCTATGCTGCTACAATTAACGATCTGTCAATGTGCCTAATATACATTATTATTTCAGGATTTGATAACATGACCACTTATGCTGAATGTATGATGAAAGGTCTCAGCAGTGGGAAGGCATCTTCTAGTTTTTTAAACAAGATTATATAATATTTATTTGCTTTCCATGATATTCAAATTTTAATAAGATTTATGGTAAGCTAGACATAAACAGCACCTATATACAGGCAGCATGCAGCCATAAATATATATGACTTATATTAATGCTGAGAAATAAACTGTTATTTCAGATTTCCATTTCATTACCTATATTCATTTTAAAAGAAAAGGTTAGAAAAAAAATATTTTTTAATCCTTATTTTCAA
Source organism: Leontopithecus rosalia (assembly GCA_028533165.1). Lineage (NCBI taxonomy): Eukaryota > Metazoa > Chordata > Mammalia > Primates > Cebidae > Leontopithecus > Leontopithecus rosalia. The sequence goes on from CM052664.1 coordinate 65,601,553, forward strand.
AATATGCCTGGCTCGTTTTTTCTCCCTTATCAGATATCTATAAAGAGTATACAGAGCCTAACAATATAGTAAAGTACATATAAGTAGTTATAAGCCTGACTCATTGGTTTGTTTGTAGAAAAAAATAATTCTGAATAATTTTTTAAGAAACTCAATTAGCTGTTTAGTTAAAAAATAGCCTGTGGTTGTGTGGTCTGGACCTATAGAGCTATGCTGTTCAATGTGGTAGCCATTAGCAATGTGTGGTTACCGATAATGTGAAATGTACTTAGTGCAAATTAAGATGTTAAGTATAAGGTATACACTTGATTTTAAGACATACTACCAAAATATAAAAACGAAGTGAAATGTAGCATTAATAATTTTTATATTGATTCACATTGAAATTATAATAGTGAAGTAAATAATAAAACTACTTCATTTATTTCTTTTGTATTTAGTTTAATATACTACTAGAAAATGTAAAATTATACATGCAACTTACATTACAGTTCCACTGTATAGTGTTCCTGTAGATGTTCTCAAATATCCCGCAGTTTTTCTTATAGATGATATACCCGATTGATTTGAATTGACTAAAAGTAGGATGCTTGGTTTATGATATATCCAAGATATGATCAGAAAGTAGTAAGGCCCTTTTTTATAGAAATTCTCCATTACCCTAACCTTGGTTGGTGCTGTTGTTACAGGTGTCTCTGATAGTGGATGCAAAACATAGAAGTGGGAAGATGTAAACGGAAAAACTAAATATGGGAGTCCATAGGAGTGAGTGTCTGAGACATTCGTTAAAACAAAACAAAATTCAAACTTAAAACATTTGTTGAATGTAAATTCATTTATCTGTGATACTGAATATGGAAAAAGAATATTTTTTATCCTTGAGTAATATTATTTTCAGATTAAATTACTTGTAGTAACAATAGTTCTTACTCAAAATTCACCTTATAGCCGCTAAACTTCTATAACTATAATCTGATTTCTCTAGGCCTCATTAAAACAACAACACAATCTTGCATGTTCTTCACATGTACCCCAAAACCTAAATTGCAATAAAAAAGAAAAAAATGTAAAATACTCACTCCTAAAAAGAGATTCTAAGTAAAATCTTTTATTCGATTTAAACAACAACAACAACAACAACAACTCTGCTATTTGTGTCATTCATAAACTCATTAATTCAGCAAACATTTATGTGCCTATTCTGTTCTAGGTATTGTGTTTGAAACTAGATGATCCAAAGAAAAAGCACATTCTCTTTCAATTCTCATTAGATGTTTATTTTGCATCCTTTTGCCAATTTATAATGTCCATTAGCCTGAATTCATCTAAGTCTGTAATCATGGTTGAAATTGCTTTGGACACCCCATCAGAAAGAATCACGGAAACCTAACCCCATTGTGTTATCATACATGGATACCACAAGAGTCAACAGAGAAACAGTAATGTGTTAACATTACAGGGGTCCTAGTGGGCTAGAAGAGTTATAGCAGTGGTTAGGCAGGACATTACCACACTTGTAGTATTAGTGGACAATAGGAAATAAATTATATTAATAGAATCCAGTTATAAAGTATTTTAACTGAGCCATTGTTGGAGCTGTCTGTCTTTTTTATCCCTTTATTATGTTTTACTGCATGCATTCTTTTCTCCCTCAATTCTAAGATTAAAAGAGATTTTTTTTTCCCAAAGTTAACTTGGTCACCTCTAATTCTTGCCTCCTTCTTCTCCTACTTATGACCTTGCTCTATCAATTTTCAGAAATATTCTCACCTAAATTTCTATACATTATCAATAGTTTTGGTTGCTGCAGTAATTTCTGCCCTCTGATTTGAAAACATACTCCCAAGACCTATCTTAAATCAAACATTCTCCCCTCCGCTCTTTCATGTTACTGTAGCCTCCCCCATTTGACATACCTCCCCAATAGCCGGTTGGCTTGCTGTCTTTCATCCTGCATGGCTCATTCAGTCTCACTCATTCATTCATTACAGAGCCTGTAACCTCGGCTCTCCTTCCCCTATCCAATATTCTAATTCTGTTATTGCCCTTATATTACCAACAACTGCCATTCAGAAAACACAATCTTTCGCCACTACCCGAGTCTTTATTTGTTTGGACCTCTCTGACCATTTCTTTTTTGGAAACTATTGATTACCATGCTTAGTAAAGTAAATGCAACTTAAGATCTGTCTACAACTACTTAATTTTATTTTAGCAGATTTCTCCTTTTATTTACCTGTCACATTCCCCTTAAATTAAGAAACAGTTATCCCAAAGTCTGCATCTGGAAGATTGCACTTTGATTCCAACTTTGCTTAAGAAAAATTCTTCAAGAAATTATATAGAAAATCTGTCAATGATTAAATCTCAATTAGTGATGTTTTTTCTTCTATCAAAAGATGCAGACATTTAACAGAGATACAGTGGAGAAGAAGGGAATAGGGTCAGAGATTATGGGGCACATACCTAAAGGTTATATTCTTTATTTTTATATTTTTGCTTTTGGAACAGTATCTTTATTATGCTCAGGAAATGCCTGCTGGTTCAACCGTAAATTGTTGCATTAAAAGAGGCACAGATTTAAGTGTTTAGGGTGGGTGGGTAGGTGCTTAGTATCTGTAATAAACTGACTCCATTGTTAGAAAACGTTCTCAGGCAACTATCTAGTACTATCTAACTTGACTTTGAAAGGGAACCCATGTCATGGGATAAGGAGGAAAATTTATTTGCTGTCTTCTTGTTGATGAAACTGTGATTTTTTTTTGTCAGTTTGGGGTTTGCTACACTCTGGCAAGTCTGAAAAGGTCTATTTTATTGTTTCTTTTAGAAGCTTTTCTTCTGTCATCCATGAGTTTCAAATTTAGTTCCTGTTGGCATGTTGTTTTAAAATAAATCCAAAAGCAGTTAAAATATTGAAATTAAAACCCTTTCAATAATACAGTTTCCTAAATCTTGATCTACTACTCAAAGGCCATATGATGTTAAACAAGCTAATCTCTCTGCATCCAGTTTCTTTCTCTAGCAAGTGGAAATCAGTACCTATGACATTAAACTGTTTTGAGCATTATATGCATTAAAATATGCAAAATGCTTAGAACATGGGTAAGCATATGTCAAATGTTCAAGTATTCACAGTTACTACTTTTATCACTATTAGTTTATGCAATCACATTTATTCAGCATCTACATTTTAGAAACCTGTAGAAATACACAATGAACAAGAAACTCCTGTCCTTGAGGAGCTTTGCCAAGGAGAGACAAGTATGTGTCAAGAGTCACAAGGCTGTGTGACTAGTGCTGTAAAAAAACCATCCGCCTCTGTGGTTGCATTCAGAATAAATCAAGAAACTCTGCCTAGGGTTGTTGGCCAAATATGAGTAGTGCTGTACTGTGTCAAATTAGTGCTGTTGTTTATCCACACCACAAAAGTCTTTGCTTCTGTCAGTATCTCTGAGAGTCAGTAGCTGGATCTCCTACCATACTCCAAATCAGAAAATATAGAACTTTTCCTCAATAATCTACCATGATCCTTTAAAAATTACAAAGAATTTGCTTCTCTCAACCTACTGATGAACTTCCAGAGACATTCTCTCTAACCGTTTAAAACACGATTAGCATAATGTTTTCATATGTAGTCTGTGTATCTGTGTGTATACCACTACTATTGGCTGTCTAATTATTCTGACCTGCACACACCTTTTAAAATAATCTTTATTATTTGTGATTAACATATGTCTTATTAGAAAACTAACATCTTCCTATCTAAAGCAATCTAAAGTCTAAGGTTATTTGATGGGGTTGAATTACTACCGATGTGGAGGAAGGGAGTTATTTTCTATGAAGCACAGTCCAGAGTGCTAGATAGATTTTTCCTGGTTTGGCCAGAAGAATTTATACAGACAAAAATAGCACTAGGGAGGTAGAGTTGCTACAGGAAAAGGGAATGGGTGGCATTTTCAATTAGTTAATGGCATGGTCAAATATAAAAGGGCAGCTGGTTTATATGTATAGATTCTTACAAGGCATTGTAACCAAGTTTCTTCTTGGATATTGTGGGTTCTTGGCCTCCAAACTCTTAAAGAATAAGTGGTGGGGCCACTGCAGGTGTGTCGTATGGTCATAAAAGTAAATATCGGATCCAAGAAGTGTTGCAGAAAGGCGATTTTATTTAGGTAGAGAAAAGAGAAGGAAAGGAGAAGAAGAGAAAGGCTTCCACGAAGAGTATGGAAGGGGATTCCAGAGGGAAAATCCTGGAGGGAGCTCCCACCATGTGGGAAGGGATTCCAGAATGCTGGAAATCCGGTGTGGGTGAAGGAGCAGGGGAATTTATCCTGGGAGAAATATCCACCTTCCCAAGTTCCTCTGGCCAATGAAAGGAGTTCCTTAGAACTTCCACTGGAGTGATTGACTTTTAGTTTCTTGCCACACCTGCTAAATTGAAACATAAACCATTAAAACGGCAAACTGACACAAGAACAGAAAATCAAACACCGCATGTTCTCACTCATAGGTGGGTGTTGAACAATGAGAACACATGGACACAGGGAGGGGAATATCACACACTGGGGTCTGTCAGGGGAAATAGGGGAGAGACAGTGGGTGATGGGGAATTGGAGAGGGATAACATGGGGAGAAATGCCAGATATAGGTGATGGAGAGGAAGGCAGCAAATCACACTGCCATGCATGTACCTATGCAACAATCTTGCATGTTCTTCACATGTACCCCAAAACCTAAAATGCAATAATAAATAAATAAATAAATAAATAAATAAATAAATAAAACTCCTGGATGGAGAGAGATGGGAGGGGGGCATGGCCCTGGGAAATTCTTGCCCTTAAAACCATGCCCCCTCATGGACTTGGAAAGACAACACATTCCCTCAGCATGATATGTACTTGGCCTAGAAGTGATCTATAGAAGTGGTCTTTCCTTTGTTCCTGGAAAGTTCCTTTTGGACGAACACTTTCCTGAGAAGGACAGGTCATCTGCTTATCTCATAGTTCTGTATTACTAACAACAAAATCAGTGGAGAACATGGGGCTGTGGGATTATGTGCCCAAGGAAGCAAAATGCAAACATCTCAAATAATAGCATAATTTTCACATACAAAGCTTCTTATTGTATATGCCAGGCACTGTGCTAAGCAATTTACATGTTTCAGCTCATAATTATTATAAAAATTATAATAATTTCAATCTAGGTTGAAAGGACTGGTATTTCCCAATTTACAAGTGTGGAAAAAAAGTTTCAGAATTAAATATCTTTTATGTGTTCCAGATCATGGAGAGAGAGAGTGGTGGTGATGGGCTAGGATTCTTGTGTTGTGGGAGAAGGGAGGCAAAATTTATTCTCTACCCTCCTAGGGTTTCTTGCTAAGCCTAAAAACTAAGGCAGATTAATGGGAGAAAAGCATATACATTTTAATTATTAATTTTTACATATATATGAGAGCCATCACACAGAGGCACACACACAAAATGAAGACTCAAAGAAATGAAGTTGAATGCTTATATACTAGGCTGAACAAAGAATAGTAAATTGTGGAAAAGGGACAAGGCAGGGGTGTGGGCTAGGGCAGTGAATTGTGGAAATGTGACTAGAAAGATAAGATTGGCTGGTTAGTTCAACAAGATTTATTTGTGCAGATTTCTGTCAGCCTCCACTTCTCTAGTGGTAAGTATGTCTTTCACAAGGGAATTTAATCTCCTGCTTTTAGGAAGAAAAAGAAACTTCATAGTGCCCTTCTTGTATCAGCTGTTTTTCAAATGTTTTTTACTCTAAATAACAAATATGCCAAAACAACATATTTGGGGACAGTGTATTTTGATCTCTTACAAGGGAAGCAGCATGAACTGTACACTTAAGTGAACATAGTTTTGATATTGACTACTTAGTATTGTCTTCTTATTTTCCCCTCTCTCTGTTGTTATTACCTTTTAGGTATAATTCATTTTTTTTCGAAATGTTTACTTCTTTAAAATATTCTTCCTACCTCAGTAGGGCAAAGAGTAATGTGTTCTTTATAGCATTAAGCATATAAACCTAGGTGTTCAGGTGAACCTCAAACTCTGCATTCAAGTGGTTAAAGTCAAATTACTGTAAATAAAGTTTTATTTTGCCAAAGCAAATATAATGCAAATTAAGATTTGAGAATATAATGAAAATTAAGGTTTCTTGAAATGAAAAGAATGTTATGGTAATTGGAGAATACCAAGACAGGCTGCTGTGGAAATTTTCTACAACCTGTAAGTAACACAAGGTTTTTTAACTTCACATATTTACTTTCATGCTTGTAAACTATATTGTTATCCCTTTGTCTCTTAGAATAGAAACACATTGTTTAGTGTGGAATGTCTTTTATTCTTCTTGATTTTTATTACTATAACATGTAACATTTCGAAGTATAATGAGTAGTTTACTTTTCCATTATATGATTTGAGGAGGGGGCCAAGAAATTAGAATTTTGCCTCATAATCTAGTGTGGGACTGATTTAACACAGCACACTGCACACAGATGTGTATACATATCACAATATAAGTTTACATGTACGTGTATTTTTACGTAAATTATATACGTATATATACACACATCTCAAAAATGTACAGACAAATAGCAAATACTAAATTAGCAAGAATAAAAAAGATATGGTTCCAAAATACTGTCAGACAAGAATTTTCTCTGAGCTGATGCTTTATGTGTTAATAAAACCACAGGAGGGCAAAACTCATATGGTTTATCTTGAAAGCCTTTATTTATTCACAGCTGCTCAATAGTAGCAATAACGATTGTTATCACTGTACCTCATCTCCATATGGAAAGTGAAAAACAATTTTCGAATTCCATTAAAGAAGATAAAGCAGAGTTTACCTGGCTGTTCAGAACTGAATAGACACATTCAATGAAATCATGTTTTTAAACTGTTAACATGTCAATATTTTGAGAATAGGCATTATTAAAAATGTTCTTTGATAAATATATAAATATCACAATAATTGGCTGTACTTTGAGGATTAAAATATTATTATTTTTATATCTTCCTTGCTATGTGTTCCTTGCCGTTGGGCTCAACTCTTTAATAATCTTACCTTCCGAAGGCACATGAGAGATTAATGGTGAAGTTAATTACCTACTGCAAGTATCCAGCATACTGTTTTCTGATGAGTATTTTTTTTAACTTTGAAATGTGTAATTTCAATTTGTAGTTAACACTTATTTTTAAGAGATTAAATATCTTTGAACTCAGTTAAAAGTGAAACCCTAAATAAGGTTGAATATGCACTTGTTTGAAATTTACATCCTCCTAGTTTTATTTCTCAAATTGAAAAATGTTTCAAAAACTATTTTTATTATTTTTAATGGGATTTTTATGAGTATGTCTAAGATTATACACAAAAACAAATCTATATTATAAAATCACGTGCTGAATAATGATGTTTCAGTCAAATATGGGCCACATATACTACAATGGTCTCATAGGATTATAATGGAGCTGAAAAACTCCTCTTGCCTGGTAACATCAAGAACAATGCATAAGTCATGTGTTTATAGTGATTATGGTGTAAACAACGTTACTGCTGCCAGTTATATAAAAATAGCACAAACAATTAAGTACAGTACATGATATTGATGACAATAATAAACAGCTTCATTACTAGTTTATATATTTACTGTATGATACTTTGAATTATTATTTTAGAGTGTGCTTCTACTTATAAAAAGAAAAACGTTAACTATAAAATGGCCTCAGGCAGGTCCTTTAGGAGGTATTCCAGAAGGCCTTGTTATCATAGGAGATGACATTTCCAAGTGTATCCCTGAAGACCTTCCAGTGGGACAAGATGTGGAGATAGAAGACAGCTATATTGATGTTACTGATCCTGTGTAGGCCTGGACTAATGTGTTTGTTTGTATCTTCATTTTTAGCAAAAATTTTAAAGGATAAAAAGAAATCATAAAGCTTTTAGAACAAATATATAAAGAAAATATTTTTCAGCAGTAGAATGTGTGTTTTAAGCTGTGTTATTACAAGAGTCCAAAAGTTTTAAAAATTACAAAGTTTATAGAGTAAAAAAGTTATAATAAGCTAAGGCTAATTTATTATTGAAAAAAGAAAACTATTTTAAAAGAAATTTAGTATAGCCTGAGTATATAGTATTTATAAAGTCTAAGCCTTCACATTCTCTCACCACTCACTGACTCAAACAGAGAAACTTCCAGTCCTTCAAGCTCCATTCAAGGTAAATGCCTTATACAGATACATGGTTTTTCCCTATTTTTTTTTCTTTTTGGAGACTGGGTCTCACTTTGTCACCTAGGCAGGAATGCAAGGACAAGTGGTGTGCCAGTTGGGCTCACTGCATCCTTGACCTCCCAGGTTCAAGTGATCCTCCTGCCTCAGCCCCCAAGTAGCTAGGACTACAGGTGTGTGCCACTACACACAGCTAATTTTTGTATATTTTGTAAAGATGAGGTTTGCCGTGTTGCCCAGGCTGGTCTAGAACTCCTGAGCTCAACGAATTCATCCACCTCTGCCTCCCAAAGTGCTAGGACTTTGGTAGTCCTAAGTCATGAGCCACTGTGTGAGGCCATTTTTTATATCTTATAGGACATATAGAGACACACTTTTAGTGTGCCTCTTCTGTTTAGATATATTTATATATATAAATATTTACTATTGTGTTATAATTGTCTATAGTATTCAGTACAGTACAGGTCTGTGCTTACAAGTTTGTAGCCGAGGAGCAATAGGCTATACCAGTTAGCCTAGGGTTGTAGTAGGCTGTACCATCTAGATTTGTGCAAGTACATGCTATCGCACGTTTGCACAGTAATGAAATAATATAATGATGCCTTTCTCCAGCATATCCCTGTAGTTAAGTAATACATGACTGTAGTTTAATTTTAAGCTAATAGTCATTAGTATCAGTAGTCATAGCTAGATGGTCATATAAATATATTTCTTAGACAACAATATTGAAATTTTATTCAAATAATTATATGAAGGCAAATAATTATCATAATTATTTATAGAAAATAAAATAAACTCACATAACAGGCTGCAATGTCCACTAAAATATTTATTAGCATATCATGGTATTTTTACAAGGTATATTTTACAGGGTATTTTTACAAATGATCCCTAACATCTCTAAATTATGTCTTTCCAAGAGAGGGAAGATAAAATATTTACACTGGTTCAAAATTTAATTTATATTTCAAGATTTTCATGAACAAGAAAAATAGGTAGAATTCCTTAAATTTGGGGTTTCTTGTTTTATTGTAAGTATATTAGCCAAATATGCAAAAGACTGAAACTACTCAGTCACTCCCATTTAAATTAAATAAAAACTCAGCAATCCCTTTGGAGCTGAGATTACTTTTGTAATTCTTTTCTATCCCACATAGCAGTTGGTGCCTATGAAATACTTGATGAATGAACTCTCAAGGTAATAATTTTTCTTTAATTTCTGTCAACTCCTACTGTAAAATTCTTTCTAAATTTTCTTAGATATAATGAGAGTTTCTACAACTTTATTTATATCAAAATGTAGACCTTTTTGGATATGTCTTCTGTGTTAAAAGGATCAATATTCTATCATCTAACCATCACATATGACTTAATCATCTTGATGTATTTTATACAATTGAAGAATCATCTCACAGACTACCTGACATTTACGTAATTTCAACTGAGAACATATTCTACTTGAGGTCCTGGCTTTTGTATGGCTCAGAATTCACTGAGTAATGTTGTTTTCAGGATATTGGATTAGCATGCCTGCCAGAATATTCATTAAGCATGGAACAAAATGTCAGGGTGACTTGTATCAAGATGTCTAGTGCAAGTAACCTATTACTTTTATTCTTCTCTACTTAGGGCCTCAGTTCCAAAGGGTACAGTTAATAACTGCATGTATTATTTTCTGCATATATTAAATATTAGGTTTTAAGAGAATAGGTGGATATAGATTAATAGAACTGAGCCCACTGAATAAAGTCAATTACTTTAAAAACTAGTGTTTATTTCAGACAGTGGCACGCATCTTACACAAAGAGCAAAACATCCTTGAAACTCAGAGTTATTAATAAAAAATACAAATGTATTTGTTTTCCTTAAATGTGATTTAATAAATTAATAATGGATTGGGCAATTGTTTAAACAAACATCGACCACAGAGTCTACAGCATCTAGTAAATGGGAAATATAACAATTATTTAGTCAGCTCAGATTTAATAAACAGGAAAAGCAGAGGATTTAGAACACAACATTTCAGAAGACTTATTAGGATTGGTTAACTTAATTGCCAACACCAAATAATGATGACTTTTTCTCTTCATTTTGATAACTTGGTTTATACATGCATTGATTACCAAAAAAAACCTGTGCATTGCCTACCGAGGAAATTGGCTAGACAGTCTTCAGTGAAGCAAGGTCTGTGAATGGGAGTCTGAATAATGACAGACATCTTTCTTTTGGGGCCGCAAACAGCCCCAGATCCATGGTTATCTACTACTTCAAGTCACCCCTCAGTCCATGGGAGTTAGATCTCAAGATGATACCTATTTGCCTTCTCAGTTTTTATGAGTATAGCTATGACTAAATATTGCCTGAATGATAAACATATTTTTATGTGACACAAGCAGAACCAGTAGATTTTTAGATCCTTGAAAAATCTGTTTAACTGAAACACTCATGATCAATCTTCTGATATAAGACAAAGAACTTTTCTTTGAGTATTGTTCTGTGGATTGGAATTCTAGATTTACTTTCTTGTTTAAACAACCATATGATGCATCATGTAAGAGTCCCAGTTTCAGTTTCCTCACCTGGGAGCAAAAAAAGGTAGAAAAATAGATTTTTTCTAACTTTTCACTTTACTCTTCCCCTCCCCTTACTAAGAATCTTTTCAGTTATGTCTTCACATATAATTGAACAATACTTTCAAATTTTATCAATTAGTCTGTGTAAGTCTGTCCAAAATATTCGGGTTCATTTTCAAAACAATAACTCCTTTACACTTAAACTATTATTATTTACATAATGCTAATTAAAATATGTAATTTTGTATATAATTACACGTCACCAGAAGAAACTAGTTTGGGAACAAAACAAGATGTCTTGGCATAGGTAAAACTCACTAGAGGAGTTGTTGAGTTTATGTGGGTGTCATGCATTAGGTTTAAGTTAGGGAACAGGGAAAAACACTGACTCAAAACATCTCAGATCTACTGCATGTGAATCTTGTAAGCATCTTTAAAAATTTCTCAGGTTATTCTTATACAAATTAAATTTGATAATGATTCCTAGAATATTATAGGATACTTGCTAACATTTAATATGAGGAGAAAAACATGCTATATAGCAGGCAGCAACTAGAGGATAATTCTAAAATAGTCCTGTGGAAATATACTTTCCCTATTACCAGTAGTGGATATTGCTCTTTTAAATTTCTTTTTGAGTGCCTGATATCAAAACCTGTTTTCTGTATGGGTGGAGTCCCCTGTAAGCTTAGGGGGAGCAGGACATATATCTCCCAACAGAAGGTTAATGGGTCCAGATACTTGTATTTGAACTAGGGTAAAGGCATGTGTCCTAAGCTCAGCCAATTGGATGACCCCTCCCAGTTCTTTACATCTGAAAGGAGAAACCGAGACATTGGAGCAGTTCAGCATTATTCACTCTTATTGTGGACAGAGTCTGTTAGTGGTAGAGTAAAAATAGAGGCAGCAAGACTGTCATGATAGAGAAGCGTTCTCAATGCAATGGTGGCAGTGGGAGTGTCTCAAACATTGACATTCTAAACTGACGATAGCGTCCCTTGGTTACTGCCTGGTTCTCAATGTCTTCTATCATTTCTGTAAACTATTCCATATAGTATATAGTACATAAAACGTATGCTGTATACAATAGATACAGTATATATTTTTTCAATAAAGTTATTTTATGCTTAAATTGGACATGATTAGCTTCTGATAGGTATAACCACATGCACACCTGTTTTATGCTGAGTACTGAGGACGCTCTTCGACCCTCTGATACTCACAGCTGACAGTATGGATGATTTTAAGTTTAGAGTTCCCAAAGTAAAAAACTGATATTTTTACTATTTACTCACAACCTGGAAATTCTTTTCACAATCCACTTTAAATAACCCGTAAAAATTTGTCTGTCTAGTACTTTGCATTTTAAGAAAATTAATGGTACTTTGAAGTCAGATTTTACTTTTAAGAAATTGTATAATATGTTGTTTTTGTATCCATTTGTTTATAAATAAAACTGCAACATTTTCACTTCTGTGCCAGCAAAAGTTGTTACAAATAGTGACACACCAGTAAAGTGTGAGGAAATTTACTCAGTTAAGGAAAAGTACCAGAGTGCTTTTTTAAAGTATTACTTTTTGTTACATTTTCAAAGTGAATATTTATTGCGTTAACATCGGTAACAATTCCTAAAAATATGAAATGTAATCATTCTAGTTTTTGTAATTTTACATTAAAGCATTCTTTCATTAAATACCGCAGCCTTTGTGTTCAACATTTATAGCTTCAATAGGTCAATTGCTGCACTTTGTACTTACTTTTCATTCTAGCTAAAATTAAGCAAACATGACAATATTCTATGATTTTGAAGTGTTCAAATCATCTTGAATAATATACTTGCTATTCAAGAGAAACCATGCATTTTTGACCCCAAGACAATCATTTTCAAATGTCAACTAAATGAATTATCTAAATTCTTTAGGTCAAATAAAATTCAATCTATAATTATAAAAGAAAATATCCATGTATTTTTCATAACTATAGTAAGTAATCAATAAGTATAGTATATCTGGATACATTTGATTGAAAGGGACATAAAACCTTACTCACACTGGCTTAACTCATATAATTGAAAATCAAGAGGAAGGGCAGATGTTAGGTTGGACTGATGCAATATTGCAGTCACGTCATCAAGGAATAAGTTTCTTTCAGTCTCTCAGTTCTACCTTCCATAGTATAAGCTCATTTTAAGACTGATTTTCCTCCTAGTGGGGAAAAAGATTTGTTAGATTTTATTTATAGATTTCATATCCATAACCCACACTTTCCAAAAAGAAAAAAATGGATTAGCTTTTGCTGGTTCTTTCAGAAATCCAAGGAATTACTGATTTTAGAATCCTGCAGGAAACCTCTCAAATGTACTTGCCAACATTTTGTCACATACCTATTTCTGAAATAATCTGTTTGGGTAAAGAATTACCTTATTCTTAATTAGGACTGTGTTACCTGAATCAATATTATGACAATTGAGATCAGTTAAATTCATACCATGAAGAACAACCCCAGGAACTTTTCTCCTAAACCGTAAAGCACACAGTGAGTGCTGCATAGAATATTTGTAGACTTTGTACTACGTGACAATGAATAGTATATGGAGAAGCAAGATACACAAAAATATTTAGAGCAAAGCAGCATTTTCTAACAGTCTAATATAAATATAGAATAAACTGAAAAAATTTATAAAACAAATTTAAATAACCTCATATAGTATTTATTCAAAGTATTATATGAATAATAATATATACCACATACATATAGTGTGAATAATACTGTATACCATATATATATACCATATATTATATGGTATATGGTATATATATATGGTATACAGTATTATATATATGTATGTATGTGGTATATATTATTATTCATGTAATACTTTGAATAAATACTATATGAGGTTATTTATATGCCATATAGTATTTATTATTAAAGTATTATATGAACTTTTACTAAAAGTATTTAATAGTACTTATTTATTAAAGTACTATTAAATAAAAATATTAAAAGTATTGAATAGTATTTATTTTTAATAAAAGTTCATATACTTTTAGTAAATAAATAAACTTTTAATAAATCCTTTTTTATTAAAAAAACTTTTAATAAAAGTGTATATACTTTTAATAAATAAATACTATATGCCATATAGTATTTATTGAAAGTATTTTGTTTAATACTTTCAATAAATACTATTAAACAAAATACTTTCAATAAATACTATATATGGCATAGTATATGTATATATTAACAATAAAAGTTTATTGTTCATATATGTTCATATAATTCGTTTAATAAATTCTATATACAATATTGTTCATATAATACTTTAATTAATAAACAATACAATATTGTTCATATAATACTTTTATAAATACTGTATACCATATAGTATTTATTAAAAGTATATGAACAATATTGTATTGTTTATATATATATATACATATCAAATATATATGGTATATATATAATAAATACCATATAGTATTTATTAAAAGTATTAAAATTATTATATGAACAACATTGTATTGTTTATATAATACTTTTACTATATATATAGTATATATTAAAAGTATATGAACAATAAGTTCAAAATAATATTTTGACTTACTCATCACATGTCTGGCTTCCAACTTACACTGCAAACTTATAGTTTGTATGCCTAAGCAACTAACACAGTGACTTACTCATATTAAATGTTTAATAAAGGCTGTTCAGTAGAATAAGCAGAAGAAAATCAGTCCTTCCTGAATTACTCACTCTGTTCAAATAGACGCAGCCTAAACAACAAACTGTGGCTTTAGAGTGAACTTCCAAAACAAATAGTCCACATCCTTATCAGAATCAGAAAATAAATGAAAAAAAAATTAAGCTGAATTACCTATTTTATTTGGTTTTGTAACCTGAGCATTACTGTTTACCAGAGGTAATGGAGATCATTATAGAACAATGGAAAAAGGACAATGCAAATATTTGGAGTGTAGATGAAAGGAAATGCATGCTTATATTAATTGTAAAAAGCCTGTAGGGTATTAAAATAAAATTGTCTTTGGAGGGTGACAGGTTCTACCTACTGACCGGAAGCTGAAATGCTAAGAGACAATGCGTTCCAAAGAAGTAAAGAAAGGAAAGTTATGTAAATATTGAATTTGAGTTCATACATACAGTTAGAGACAAGATGGAAGAAAATGGTTGTGATGAAATACAAATAAAAACAAGAAACCAATTAAATGAGTGTGAACAACTAGTCAACTGTATCACTGTCCTCTCCAAATTCTGAAAGGCACTAAGGACTGTGTTAGCTTTATCTGATTTTAGCCTACCGTTTTGAATTTGTAAAAGGTTTCTGATGCAAAAATATAAGTTTTCTTTATGGGAAATCTCACTTGGGAAATGGGAATCTCACTTGAATATTCTAAAAGATATTGTCTTACTCAGGAAATTTATCTTGAAAAAATTTTGCATCAAAAAACAGATTTTTAAACTTTTAATAAACCAGTACAGATATCCCAACTTTGTAATGCAGAGCTCATGAGGACTGTTTGGCATGATTTACTTATGATATCTCCTGAATTTAGCTAGTCATTTAAGAACTGTCAAATTCATATTTTACTCTGTCAGTGTATTAGGACAGAATAAGGAATTGATTCTCGTAGGAATAAAAACACTATCAAATTATATAAATTATCAATTGTCTCATTGAAAATCACCTCAAAGTCTAACGGCTTAAAACAATAACTTTTTTTTTCTGTTATTCTTCAATATGCTATTTAGGCTTTGCTTAGCTGAGTAGTGCTTCTGGTTGAGGCTGGGCTAGGTCTTATCTGTATTTACGTCTGCAACCAGTGCGTCTGCTTTGAGGTTGTCTTGGGGCCAGCTAGTAAAGGAAAACCTCTACTGAACCTGCTCCTGGGGTTCCTTTCTCTTTCAGCAGGCTAACTAACCCAGTATTGTTCACTGGGTAACATGGTGGTTTGGCAAAGGGGGAGGGAAACGGAGAGGGAAGGGGGAGGAAAGGGAGAGGGAAGGGGGATTGAGAGGAAATGGAGGAAAGTAGAGAGGCAGGGTGAGGGAGAGACAGAGAGAGAGAGACAGAAAGACACACCATAGCGGCATGGTCCCTTGCCAAAGCTTTGGGGAGTGGAGGAAGAGAGAAAGAAGCATGCAGGAGCTTTCGAGGCATGGGCTCTCTAGATATGCTATATTCTGTTGCTCAAGGCCCAAACCCAATTCAAGTCCACAAAGTCTTTTTTTAAAGGAATCTGCACACAGAGAGGAAGACAATTGCAACCATTTTCTTCAACAATCTACCACACATATCTTTGTGCCTTATTTGTCTGCAGAGTGAGTTTATGGCTTGCCAATATCAACAGCAGTCTTAATTCTCATTCTGCTTTTGCCAGTATAGACCAAATTCAAATTTAGCTCAAAGGATATGTTTAGTATAAATAGTGTAGCCATGCATTTTGTGAATTCTCATGCACATAGTATCCAAGTCAAACATTCTCCTCTAATGTTGATATAAATACAGTAATCCACTGTTAACCATTGAGTACAGTCAGTATAATCCCTAAAATAATTAGCAACAATTGCGTGAAATTTAGCTGGCCTTTTCTCTCTGCATTCAGAATGTATAGCCAGTCACTTTTGAAAGACATGACGTATTATTTACTGTGATTTCATTTAGAAGTTTCTCGACATGGGATATAAAGAATGTTGATTCAGGCTTACAATGGATGGCATCCTGTGACCATTTAGGAATATAAGAAGGAACATTTGAAAAAGAGTCATTGTTTCCATCATTAATTTTCTAATTCAAGCACATGGAAATGACTCAGGAAGATTCTAGTTGCCTTTGTTTCAAAATTCATTTTTTTTTCAGTTTTCTTTTGTTTTAGTAGAGAGGGAAAGATTCGTCAGTTGAGTAAAGATATTTCATCTCCTTCACTGATACTGCTGGGTGTTATTAATTAGGTTTCCGAGTTTGGCACTATTCTTTCCTGGTCACCATGATGTGTCATTGAAACAGGCCCATTAAAATGAGTGATGTGTGTTGTAATTTCATTAGTGTCATCAATAATATATTACACTTTCCTTTTAGTAGTCTCTTTGTGTTGTGTGTGGGTCAGGATAACTGTATGAATTACATTTCTAAGATCCAAATTGTTACAGATGAGGGAAGATAGGCATGAGGGTGGAATTAATGTTATTTTCTACATGATAACCACTAAAATGATTTCAATTAAATAATATTTTAATTAGATCTGATGTCTCTACATGCCATTCTGAGATACAAGTTCTGTGTATGCAAATAAGATGGTGATTTATTGAATTAGATCTATGCTAACACAATCTATTCTTCCTGCAGGGAACTGGTCTAAATTGGACTAAAGCAGGTGTATTGAAGAGCAGGAATGATTCACTAAGGAATATAAGTCCTTGTGGTTGTAAAGGACAGACTTAACATGGAAACTCTTAAAATATATTCTCACTTTCTTCCCACCATATTTTTCTGGCAGACATGTGTCTTTTGACTGGCTATTGGTCAATTCCTTGTCTTCTCTAATCTGAAAAATGTGGGTCTTTAATGGAGGAAAGACCCACTGGGGCATTCTGTATAGTACATATTGTTGATATCTTTTAAATCTATTTGACCAATTCCATTTTGGTAACAGTACATGGGAATTCAAAGAGCTTTTGAATTAGAAGCTTCTCTGAGAGTATTGATCTAATTCAAATATCAAAAAACAAGAAGCATTTGCATATTAAAAGTGGTATAATAGTGGTTTTGCTGTCACAAATTTATTCTGGGAGTATTTAGGATTAATGGTTATATATGTAAAAGTTCTCAGAGCCAAGAAATACATGAGAACATATGTGATAAAATGTAAAAGGATGGTTTTGTTTTAGCATTCCATTTAAGTATTAAAAGTAATATAATATGATGCTATATCTTTAGAAATGATTCAAAATACAGAAATTTATTTTATGTAAGCAGGAAGCTAAGTTTTCAGTACACAAAAGATAAACTGGAAAAGATGAACTACTTCTGAAAATCAGTAGAAGAAATTATCTTTCTCCTGAAAATTTAAAGAAGTGTTTTTGTTAGCCCCAATTTGTTTTTAAGGTAATACAATTTATCAGGGTAAAAAACATATCTCTACTATTATAATAAAGATGAGCTAACTTAAGTTATATCAGCAGCTACCCAAAATGAAATGGTTTTTTTTATAATGATGATGAAAAAACCTTAGTCACTTGTATTCTACTAGAATCTCAGTATCTGTAGCTTTATGCTGATTTGTAGCCAATTTGTGTAGAAATGGATATGAATGTTTATCTTCCATAATAGCTTGCCACAAGCCTACTACTTGAATCATGTAGCATATGGAAAATGTGTTTAGCTACTTGCTGAATTTCACAAACTAAAAAAAGATCCATTTCTGCTCAGATGGCTTGTTTACAGTCATTATAAACGCATGTTAGTATGTTGCTTACTAGTTAGGAGAATGGAGTGTTGGCATACTCCACATTCTATTGCGTTGGCCTTTAGGAAATGTTATATTGATTTTCAGTTAAAAAATAGTAATCATTCTAATTTCTTGTATTTTATACCTGAAGTTTTTTTTGGATGTATTTTTATTCCTCTATATTATACCTCTTTTAGATATTTTATGGTAGTTATTGGCAACTTTTGTATAACTATATTAGAGACTGTTCATGCTTACGCAAATTGTCATCACAGGATTGATCTGTAACTTTTATGAGCATATTTTATTAATATCATCTTATCATTAAATTGAATATGAATAGTTAACATTTAATAAGCATAGAATGTCTATGTAGAATTGTACCTCATGCCATTGGGTTTTGAAAATGTGGAAAAGTCATTATAATACCCTGAGAATCATTAAACATGCCCCCCATAATATACTAGTTTCAGTGTTACAGCTCATTTAAGGAGTAGTTCTTGATAACAGTGATTACAATATTTTTGTTTGTCAGTATACTAAGCTATATGTCCTCAAGGAATGGAAATAAAATGTTTTATACAATTTTAAAATATCTATTTCATTCTCTTAAATTCTGGAAATATACTTCCCATTTAATGATTCATATTAAACATGAAACTCATAAAGTGCAGGAAGATAATTCAAAACTATAAACATTATGAAAAATGATTAATTTATTATACTTATTTATTCTTATTAGTAAAGTAGTATAAGTTTTCTACAAAGCAGTACTTTTTATATGACTGAATAATTAAAACATTTTCATTCATTTTTACGTTTAAAATATCTTGATTACTAAATGACTTTTTTATCATTTACATACAATTAACATATGTGTATATACATCCATTTATATTTATGTTTGTTTAAATAGTAAATTATGAATGTAAACATGTTTGATAGGTATCCTGGCACCAGAAACTGATTCTTCTTCCTGAATGACAATGAAGAAAGCTTATGTCAGACTGAAAAAACTAACCGTTGTATAGGTTCTGTCATGTACAAAAATATTCCGGGCAGTTTCATCTTCATTTTGAGCAATCTACAGTTTAGGTGAAGTTTCTCTAAGATTATTTGGTTTCTCGTTTTTATGAAATAGAACTAATATTTAGGGAAACTTTCAATATGTATTTCACTGATTGTCACAATTTTGTTTAAGTCATTTTGATATCAAAACATTTTCAAAAGTTCTATAGATAAAAATACATGTATAGATACATATATGTACATACATAAATAATTTCTTACATGATTACATTTGTATGGTTGAATGGCTTCTCCTGAAAATCTCTTTAATGTAAAGAATAGTTGGGGAGACTGGGCGCGGTGGCTCACGCTTGTAATCCCAGCACTTTGGGAGCCCGAGGCGGGTGGGTCACGAGGTCAAGAGATCGAGACCATCCTGGTCAACATGGTGAAACCCCGTCTCTACTAAAAATACAAAAAAAATTAGCTGGGTTTGGTGGTGCGCGTTTGTCCCAGCTACTCGGGAGGCTGAGGCAGGAGAATTGCTTCAACCCAAGAGGTGGAGGTTGCAGTGAGCCGAGGTAGCACCACTGCACTGTCCCAGCTACTCGGGAGGCTGAGGCAGGAGAATTGCTTCAACCCAAGAGGCGGAGGTTGCAGCGAGTCGAGGTTGCACCACTGCACTCCAGCCTGATGGCTGGTGACAGAGCACACAGTGAGTCTCTGTCTCAAAAAAAAAAAAAAATACTTGGGGAATAAAAAAGGGAAAATGTCTGCTTTAAAGAGTGTTCTGCTTCGGAAGTAGAGACAAATTTTTATGAGTATAGAGGGGGTCTGACAGTTCCTGGTTCTGGATGATGAATCAATTTTGTATTTATTGAACATATACTTTATTCCCAGGTTGCACGTTTCTCATCTGTAAGAGAGGCCCGGAGCCGTTGTGTGCATGGGCATAGATTGTGCATTTCACAGACCAGATGACCAAAATGTGGGTCAAGTCAGCAGTCTTGGTGATGAGGCAGGTGGGGTTCTCCCCTGTGTCAGAGGCAGTGCTATCTGCTCTTATGTGCTCCTTGAGCTACAGCGCTTCCATAGTCCACAAGCCCTTGTATTGGAGCATTGCTCACAACCCACCTGCTACTCCACCTGGAAGGTAATTTTCTCCCACTCATTTTCAGGGAACATATTGTTCTTAATACAAAGTGTAAACCTGAATTCAAGAATATTCAGAATTTTGAAAGTATCTTTCTTGCGCTGCTCTATTTTCTTAATACTATGCCAAGTTTACTCATAAGCATGAAGATGAAGGATATTGTACAAAGTACCAACGCAGCTGGGAGACCCAGGCAGCACTGAAGGCAATTGGAGACTCTAGATAGAATAGCAAAGTGGACCCAGCTGGGGGACCAGAAGCCTACTGAGCTGAGAGCCTCAGGGGCTTATAGCTTTTCAGGCTGAAGGCCCCAAGCAGATTCTGATCCACATATTTAATCTCTCTTAAACAGGTCATTCTTATTAATAAACAAGTGTTCTGTATTTACCCATAACTCAAAAATATATCAAGTAGGCAGCTGTTACCCACCCACCACTAATTATAAAACTAAAAGGTGTTCTCCATAAGGGAGCCATGGGAGCATGGTAAACTTCATATTCTTCAGTAGTAAACTTAATGTTTCACAACAATATTGCATTATTAGGGATAGTTCCCATTTAAGTTTTTCTGTCTTGAACAAAATCATTGATATAATTTCGCTGTTCAAGAATCTTCTTTTCCCACCACCACTCATTGTCAACAGAAATTTCTCTCCAAAGATATAAAATCTGTTCTTCAATTAATTGGGGCTTAAAATGCAAAATAAGCTGAATTAATATAGCTTCTATCAACATTATTGAGGGTCTGCTTAGTTTCCAGCACTGAAGTAAGCTGGATAAAAATTTAAGTAAATTAAATCACCATGACTAAAGACCTCCTATCTTCACAGCACTGAATTAGACTTGATACAGAAGTAATAGGTTCTTCACTCTGAAGTATAAAGCAATGAGATAGTAACATAACCTCGAAAATATGGATCAGGATATCACAACAGATAAGACACAGAAATGAATAAATGAATATCAGAAGCCAATTGGACATGTAAGAAAGCAGATGACTTAGAGGGTTCTGTCTCGCAGGATTAGGTAGATTTCACTGCCCATTAATCCCTACAGAATACGTGGTGAGAAGCGCTGGTGAGGCTGGGTCAGTGAAGCATTGCTGAGAGAGGAAATGGCGATGAAGAACTCTATCGTGTTGATGTTGGTGTTAGAGAAAATTATAAATGAATAAATTTTGTGCTGTGACCCTGATGCCATCTTTTCAAACTAAGTCATCACTGTGTAATTTAAGTCTTTGTCACTTTTCAAATGAGTTAAGTGGCCTTCTGTTCTCCAGGCCCTACAATACAACCAATGTGATTATTCCAAAATGAAAGATAATCACTTTTCTTTCTTGCTTACAGCTTTTCATTGGTTTCCTATTGCTTCAAGGAACAAGCGTAATCTTTTACCTTCGTATAGCAGGCCCTGTGTGATATGATTATGGCTTATTCCCCCCTGTCTGCTCCGATCATTGCCCATTCTGGCCCTATGCTCTGGTCTTACGGAAATGCTAACGTTGATTTTACTTAGGATATCATGCTGTTTTATAATTTTGTGTCTTTCTTATGCCATTCTTTCCATTTCTTCTGCATAGGATGCTGTCCTGTCTTCATGTGTTTTAGGTTTTTCCTTTTTCTAAACTTCTGTAACTTGTAGTTCCCATCATCTTTCAAGATGCTGTGTAACTATTCTCCATTTTAGACCGTTTTCTGACCTTTCCCAGTAGCAATCTATCGTGTTATAACTAGACCTTACATCTCTACTATAATAATTAGAATAATGTATTTCAGTTATTTACATGTTTCCGTTCTTATTAGAGCATGGGATTTCAGCTGCTTTGGTTGGGAAATAAGCCAATGATGCAGTAATTCATAGCTTCCTAACAAAATGCATCTATTTGTACCTATCAGTGAATAAAGGTGACTGTCTTAGACTTTCCCAAATCAAATTTCTCTCTCAGCAATTTGACGAAGTTACAGGGCACCATCTTATTATGCATTGGACACTTGTGAGAAGATGATATTCTAGATGTCAAACATATATAAAAGAAGAGAGAACAGCGTAACGAATTCTATTACCAAGTTTCAACAATTATTGGCGAATTGCCAACTGTGTGGCCTCTATACTGTCTATAGCTCTGTTCTCCCGTCTCCCCTCCAAACATCTGAAGCAAATTCCAGACATCATAACATTTCATTTGCAAATATTGCAATATCTATTAATATTTATAAATGATAAGGGCACTTTTAGAAAACATTGATGATACCATTATCACATATAAAATATTTGCAATTTCCTGATATCACCCAATAATCTCTATTCAGTTTTGTACTATGTCTCATATTTTAAACTGTTTAGATACAGGTCTAGTAACGTCTATGCTTTGTGATTGCTTGATATTTTTGTGGACAGTTTTGCTCTGTTTTGGATATTTTGTCAATATTTAGAAACATTTTTGCTTTTCACAATAAAGGAGGAATGCTACTGATATTTAGTGTGTGGAGGCCAGGGATACTGCAAAACATCCTACAATACACAAGGTGACCACCACAATAGAGAACTATCTAGCCGGAATAGTAAGAGGGCAAGGTTGAGAAACTCTGGTCTATTTAGGTTCCTCCTGTATGATATATTGCATTATAATTTACTTGTTGAATAAACTGGGTCTTTTGTCTTATAAAGTTTTCCACATCTATATTTTGCTAATGATAGATTGTGGTCTAATTAACATATTTTTTATGTTTCTTGTATTTGTTAGCAGTTAAATCTAGAAGCATCATCAGATTCAGATATAATTTTTCTATCACAACTGCTTTCTTTTTCTGTTTCATAGTGTTGTGTATTTCCATCAGGAGGTATATAATGTCTGATCATCTCTCTCTTTCTCATCAATATGGGAAACTTGGTGACCAGTGTCTAAATTCATTAATTCATTTGGAGTTGAAAAATAGTTATATTATGTTTTTATAATTTATTCATTTATTGAAAACACCATTGACTCTTGGAAATATTCATTCCAACCTTTGATAGAAAAATAGCATTGTGCATGAAATATTTATACATTTTGTATTTCTTTTCAGAAACATCTTGTACCACCTTGATGAACAGACGAGCCAGTTTTCAATACTTGTGGAGACTTGGGAACGCTGTAAACCCCTTGCAACAGACAACAACCTTCAAGAAGCCCTGTCAGAGGTGTTGAACAGCATTAATTCAGCTCAGGTTTACTTCAAAGCAGGGCTTGATGTGTTCAAGAGCGTCTTGGATGGGAAGAACTGAGAAAACTCTGAGAATTTTTAAAAGTTTGTTTACAATTTCACAAGCAAAAGCTCTAATTTAAGCAGATTTTCTGACATTGAAGGTTTATTTTCCCCCACCAGCTTTTTGACAAGTTTAAAGCTATTATTACATTGTATTTTTTAAATGTACATATAAAAACATTTTGCACATTTAATATTTTTCTTGTATCTACATTTCTGAATATGTAAAGCAAGTTATTGAAATGATACTTAAGAATTACACATTAAAAATAAATCTTATATATAAATATATATATATGAACTATTTTGAGGATAAAGTTTCAAGGCATTCTGGACTACCTTTATTCCTATGGGCAGAGCATATAGGGACACAGTTTATTTTCTCTGATAGAGTTATTAATGATCTAGTTTCTGTGTAGAAAATGGATATTGATATGGTTTCAGATTAATTTCACTATTAAGCATTCAATATGGAGAATTCAAGTATTCTGACTGAGTGATTGGTTGACCTAAAACACTTTGAATGTTTCTATTTTATGAAATGAAGTTTCTCTTCTTAACAACACAACTAGATGTAGTAATACACTGGTTATGAAACTGTATTTTTTTAAGTATGAATGAAAAAAGAGCCATAAACATTCCAGGGAAAAATCTCAAGCTATGCAGAGCAATTTAAATGCAAATTTTTTCCCCAACAACTTAAAAGATGACTAACTTTGAAACCCCTAATTTGCCTCAGTTGGTTTTCTAAAAATTTCAGGAATGATGTATGTCTTATAAGGGAGAAAAATATTTCTTAGTCCTTTTTCTCTTGTTTCTATTGGAAACACTGAAACAGGGACTACTTTAAAATGAAAGTGTCTCACGTTGGTTTTCTTTCTTGTATCTTTTCTGAAACTCTTGCTGTAAGGCAGCTTTCACAGAGTACTACATATTTTCTACAGTAAAGTAGCACTTTCTCTTTGAAACCCAAAATATCTTCTAAAGCATCAAATTTCTATTTCTGCCTCTGACAAAAAGAACTTACTATGAAAGAAATAGTTGTTTTTATCAATAAAAGCTCCTTAATTCTATGAATAAACTTTTGATATTTTTTCTTTTTTATCCTTAATTGTGACTAAGATGGAGATGTAGAAAACATTCATGCTTCAAGTTTATACAGTGTTACTGTAAGAGTGTCCCTTCTACACTTCAATTCTTTTCTCATGTAGAAAACTAAGCTTTCTTTTTTTTATTCTTTTTTTTTTGTATTTTTTTTTTTTTTTGAGACGGAGTTTCGCTGTTGTTATCCGGACTGGCGTGCAATTGCATGATCTCGGCTCACCGCAACCTCTGCCTTCTGGGTTCAAGCAATTCTCCTGCCTCAACCTCCCGAGTAACTGGGACTACAGGCGTGCACCACCATGCCCAGCTAATTTTTGTATTTTTAGTAGAGACAGGGTTTCACCTTGTTGACCAGGATGGTCTTGGTCTCTTGACCTCATGATCCACCCACCTCAGCCTCCCAAAGTGCTGGGATTATAGGCGTGAGCCACCGCGCCCAGCCAAAACTAAGCTTTTATATTGACATTGACATTGAATAGATCTGGCAACTATTATTCCCCAAACCCTAAAATTCTATTAGGTTACAGGTTAAAGTTCTAGTTTATCTTTAGAAATTTATTTGAACAACGATTTTTTATATATATTGGATAAAGCAATTCCCCTTAGGAAACATAGCTTCAGAATATTTCATATGAATTTTCTCAACCTAATTCAAACATACTTCTCCATACACTGCCAGAGCAACATTGGAGACAGTCCGTGTATGTTTAAGTTGTCATTTTTTTGAGGGGTGGGGGATGGAGCCTTGCTCTTGTCACCCAAGCTGGAGTGCAATGGTTGGCTCACTGTAACCTCCACCTCCTGGGTTCAAGTGATTCTTCTGCCTCAGCCTCTTGAGTAGGTGGGATTACAGGTGCCCGCCACCATGCCTGGCTAATTTTTGTACTTTTAGTAGAGACAAGGTTTTGTCATGTTGGCCAAGCTGGTCTCAAACTCCTGACTTTGTGGTCTGCTCGCCTCAGCCTCCCAGAGTGCAGGGATTACAGGCTTGAGCCACTGTAGCCAGCTACATTTTCACTTTTTAGTGATGAGTGTAAACCTAATCTTAGGTTAAAAGCAAACTAAAGTTGAGGGGAAATAATTAATCAATATTGATTACTTGATTATAAGTTTCAATGCTTTATACCCTAAATAATTTTTATATGCTCATGGCAAAGCAGGGAATTTAGGTAATTAGCTAGATAATTTAAGCAGAAATCCATTTTCATTGAAATTGCCTGGGTGCATATATTTTTAGATGAAAAATGAAGGTCCCTTACAATGTCATTCTTTTAACCAATGTATTTGTTTGAAAATATTTGCCATGTTGAAGAGTGTGTATAGGAAAGGGCTAGAAATAACCAGGCTCATGCATGCCTAGGCATTCATGTTCTTTCTTCCTCTTCAGAGATCATCAGAAAAGATGTGGGAATACATATGCAAGCACATGTGAGCCCAAAGCTACAAAGCCTTATACCAGAAGAACTTAAATATTTAACCAAAGGTTGATGTGTTCATTCCAGTCATTCATTCCAGATGAAATTAAAACTAAGAAAAGCAAATTATTTCAGTTTGGTAGTTTACTATTTTAGAACAAATTTCTAAATGAATTTATTCCCATAACCTACAATAGCATTGACAGCAGAAAATACATTTCTTCTTCATCTTTGTTTAAAGATTGCATACCTAGGGAAGACACACTGTATAGAGAAAAATCTTATTCTGTATTCCTCACCTCTAAATTATATGTTAGTTATTATTTGAAAACTGTAGTTAACTATGGATTTTATTAGTCTATTAAGAGATACATGGAGAAACTAAATTATAACATAAGTAAATGTCCAAGAATTTCTATACATGCTGCTTTACATCTTTGCAACAAATCTCTTAACTAGCAGCATTACTGCTATGGTGTAGTTATCTGAGGGTGCCTCCAAGTGTATATTATTTCACTTCCCTCCTGCACCCCACTGCACTCCACCCCACCCCAATAGCTCTAAATAAATAAAATCCTGAGCAAGTTAACAGCAAGTGTTATGTGAATTGGTAGTATGTTTAAATTGTTGCTGAGTCATTTATATGTCTAGGACTTCTCACAATCTTTCATACATAGAATTGCACCATGAAATAATGAATCATAAATTTTCTCTGAAGAAAATGTGGCAAAGGTGTAAAAGTGAAATTTGTGTTGAGTCAGGGTACACATGAGATACTGCCCTTCATGAAAAAGCATAAGTCTCAGAATCAAAAGAAAGCCTAAGATTTCTTTTGGGCTGGTTTCAGCCCTGAGATGTGGCCTTCAACCAGAGAAGGCGTTATCAATTACCTTCAGCAGATACAGTAACTAAACCCAAAGTGAGCAAGAAACGTGGACATAGTCATGTATTTAGTTAATAACAAAAGCATCACTGGAATTTCAGCTTTCTCACGCAATATATCTTGCCTCTCCCTGAGGAGACACGGTTATAGATGATCTTTTCCAGTGCATGCTATGTAACCAGCCATTCTATCAGACGTTGCCTGGCCTGGAAATGCTGCTTTTAATCCAAGGCTAGTTCATTCCCTGACTGTATCTGACAAACAAAATTGTCCCAGAGAATTCAGGGAAAGGACACAAAGACTGGGTACTTGAGAGAAAGTGGGGAGAGTCTTTTTTTATTATACTTTTAAGCTCTGAGGTACATGTGCAGAACGTGCAGGTTTGTTACATAGGTATACATGTGCCATGGTGGTTTGCTGCATCCAACACCCCGTCATCTACATTAGGTATTTCTCCTAATGCTATCCCTCCCTAGCCCCCATCCCCCTGCTTTCCCTCCACTAGCCCCCCCACACCCTCCCTGTGTTCATGTGTTCTCACTGTTCAACACCCACTTATGAGTGAGAACATTTGGTGTTTTGTTTTCTGTTTCTGTGTTAGTTTGCTGAGAATGATGGTTTCCAGCTTTATTCATGTCCCTGCAAAGGACATGAACTCATCCTTCTTTAAGGCTGCATAGTATTCCATGGTGTATATGTGCCACATTTTTCTTTTTTTTTTTTTTTTGAGACGGAGTTTTGCTCTTGTTACCCAGGCTGGAGTGCAATGGCGCGATCTCGGCTCACCACAACCTCCGCCTCCTGGGTTCAGGCAATTTTCCTGCCTCAGCCTCCCAAGTAGCTGGGATTACAGGCATGCACCACCGTGCCCAGCTAATTTTTTGTATTTGTAGTAGAGACGGGGTTTCACCATGTTGACCAGGATGGTCTCGATCTCTTAACCTTGTGATCCACCCGCCTCGGCCTCCCAAAAGGCTGGGATTACAGGCTTGAGCCACCGCACCCAACCCCACATTTTCTTTATCCAGTCCATCCTTGATGGTCATTTGGGTTGGTTCCAAGTCTTTGCTATTGTGAATAGTGCCACAATGGACATACATGAGCATGTGTCTTTATAGTAGAATGACTTATAATCCTTTGGGTATATCCAGTAACGGGATTGCTGGGTCAAATGGAATTTCCATTTCTAGCTCCTTGAGGAATCGCCACACTGTCTTCCATAATAGTTGAACTAATTTACACTCAAAAGTGGGGAGAGTCTTTACAGAACACCAGAAGTCAGGAAGAAGTACATTGACAAAATATTCCTATAAGAGGGTGAGTTAGGCCCATGCTAAGCCAAAAATCTAAATCACTGTTTCTTAAAATGTGAAATTTCAAAAGAGAGGGCTAGGAATCTACATCTTCAGCAAGATTTCCAGATGTTTCTTAAACACACTGAAGTTTAAGAATTTACAATCTACCTTAATTGTACGTTCCAAGAAAACCCTACTTGACATTTCTAAATAAATTGAAGAGTCACAGTAACAAGGAAGATGTAAATCTTTGTTACTGATGGAAGCATTATGAGAAAAGAAAAGTGGACCCATTTTATCTATTTTATCTCTGTGACAATTCAGTTGCAGCTAATATTTGTGCCTGCTGCCCAGGCACTGATGCTGTTTTAGAATTTTATTTTTTTAAATCCCCACAACAACCCATTCAAAAATGAGAGCACTAGCTTGAATTACTTGTCCATAGCTCATAACAATGATGAGGGCTGTTTCTCCTTTGGGCCCACTGGTATTCAGTTTTTTTGTTTTTCACACTGGGTACTGCAAGAAAACATCAGATTATTTTGATTCTAGAAAGTGAGATAATTGAAAAATTTAATGCATTTCTCCAAAAATGATCAGACTGCACAGTCTGTCACTTTTTTGGTATAATAAAGCAGTTTGAAGAAACAAATGACATTATTCTTGATGACAGTAGCCCACTCCAACAATGGTATATATACGTAGGTAAGTTTGAAGATACATAAAAGAGCATTAAAAGGCAAGTGCACTGTTATGGAATATCATGAAAAGTAGGCTCACAAACAGTAAAAAGAGACCAGAAACCACAAGTCTTACACTTTCCTTGTCTAAATGTTTATATAATTTCACTGACAAAAGAAGAGCAGGTGCTGTGATTTAAAACCACAATTTTATGTTATTTTTTAAACTCAGAATAATTAATTGATGTTTAAAATTTAAAAAAATGTGGAGCACATAGTAAGTTTCCCCACAGGAGAAATAGATGCTAACAAAAATAAAATGAATGATTACCTGTTACTATCCTACTAATGATGAATCAGCATATTTGCCTCAAATAAAAATCTATAATTATTTATACAATCAATTGGTAGAACCAGCCAAAAATGTTCTCATGAGACATTTTGTGATATGTGTAATTAATTACTCCAAAAATTAAGCTTTCTCTGAGGGTAACACATTGTCATCTCGTTGGTTTAATGGGCTATTTAAATGTGCCCTAGCCGCACATTTGCTTAATAGAAGGAATTATTTTAAACTACCAATCCATATGTTGAATGGAAAAGAAGTTGGCCCACATATTCCAATAAATATATCAACAACATAACAGTTTCACCATGGGATCATGGATACAGTGCAGGGAGAAAACAAACCACAAAAACAGTATTTGAGAAAATAAATATTTTGCCCAGCCACAGTAGTGAATTTTTATTTGTTGTATGAATTTAAATTGTCAACTTTAAAAAGTCTCATTAAAATTTGCTATTCGGAAAGACCTTTAAAAACCTCACCAAGTCCTAAGCATCCCATTCATTGAAAATACTTGTCAGTTAAGCGGGTTGATTTGTGCGCTTCGTAACTTTTGGGTGACATGAATTTGAAGCATAGCAAAAGAAATGTATAAAAGATAGCTTTTTCTGGTCATTACTGTGTCTACTCAAGTTTCTGTTTTCTAGGTATACTCTAGCATTGTCATTTTTTCCCCCAAGAAGTAATTTTAAGATCTATCTGTCTCAATTTAAATGATCTGTTAATCAGCCAAAGTTTTAGTTTCATAATATCTTTCTATTGCCTGACAAAGGTGTACACACTAAAGTGCCTTTAGCAGACCTGAGGCTGTCAAGAATCTTGGTATCTTGCTTATTGCAAGATGACATGTTTCTTGAGACATTTATAATTTCATATTCAGATTGAATCTGAACTTATAAATAAGAGGGTTACATTGAGGCAGTTTCAAGCAACATTTAAGAAAATGAAGCAGCTCCAAATTTTAATGTTTCTGGTTAGATTTTTTAAATATAGATTTATATAACTTTCTGTAACCAAAATGGTAATTTTGATGGATTTTTCGATGCCAAAATCCAATCATCAAGGCCAAAGAAATGCTTGATTGCACTGATTTCTTATGCACGATTCAGTCAAGAATTAACTCAGCAGTTCCAGTGCTTACATATAGACAAAGCTTTAATGAGTGCAAACACAGTCTAATAAATAGTATTTTGTCTAATTTCTTTGATGGCTTAAGCCAATAAACACCAAGGTAGCTTTTCTCAGAAGGAAACAGATTTTATTTTTCAGGGGTTAATTAGTATGCACCACCTAAGTCCCTAAAGGATCACACAGGTGCCTGTACCATGCCATATGTCATGTGCTATATTCCTGCAAGCTCAAGAGATTAATATACAATCATTATTATGAATTATTATGTTGCATTGAAGTTAATGTCGGTCTTTTGTTCTAATTAAACTACAAACTTGGCATCTGAATCGAAGCTTAGATAGAGAAGTGGAGTCAGAGTCCTTATTTTAATGAACTACATATATTTTTCAATCAAAATGTATAATTATTTAATTATCTAGCCTACTCAGTAATCATAACTCTCCAACTTCTTCAAAGGACCTTTATTCAATATGTTACCACTCATACGGTCATTACTTGGTGTGTGGTCTGTATTTTAAATTTCTTAGATGCTTTCAGTGTATGTGCTGGTATTTTATTAATATTAATAATTTTTGTTTACTTCTACATCAAGCTCCAGAAAATGGACCTTATTTTGAAAGTTATAACAAAATGCTGTTACTCTCTAAACAGAATTTTAGCATATCTGTTTGATAAGAAACAAAAACACAAACAAAATATTTTTATACGCTACTGAAAATTGTCTGCAGGAAGCAAAATGCCAGACGGTTAAGTGTAGCTCACATAATTATATTCCAAAGGTGTTATAAATAATTCTATTTAGCAGCTGATATTGGACTCCTTTAGTTGATTTAGTGTTTACATTTCTAACTGAAAGGTTTAGTGGCAAATATACGCCATATATTCTAACTTGCTACTTGGAGAATATGAATATAATTATATTCTGAAAAAGAAAAACCCTTTCTAGAACACTTTGCAGAGCTAATTTGTATTTATGGACATCTAGAAAAATAGCCTGGGCAATGACCTTGTCTCTCCAAAAAAAAAAAAAATGTTAGCTAGGCATGTTGGTATGCACCTGTAGTCCCAGATACTAGGGAGACTGAGGTGGAAGAATCACTTGGGCCCAGGAATTTGAAGCCACAGGGAGCTAAAATCATGCCACTGCACTCTAGCCTGTGTAGCAGACAGAACGTATCTCAAGAAAAAGAAAAGAAACATAAAGAACAGAAAAGAGAGTGAACTGTTTTGGTGTTTAGCTTTGTTCAAAATAATTTGATTATCATCTGTGATTCAGAAACCTTTTCATTGTGCAGCAATTTCACTGTCGTTGTTTTTGTAAGCAATTTTTAGTGATGTTGATTTAGAGGTATTCGTCTGGAGTTTACTAATAACCATACAGGACTGAATGTCTAGTTTCTATAATGTGTAGATGCCTACCACATTCTTAGTGCACTCTATATTTAGCCCAACTGTCATTGCAATTGATTTTTGTGTGTTATTTACATGACTCAATATCCATCTAACTTAGGAAATTTTGTTGTGATTTAGTGTGGCACAAATGGATTGAGATACCACATCCATTAAAAACATAAGCAAAAATTTTATATTTAAGTTGTTTAAATATTTGCACATTACTGAAAATATAGTGCTATGAAATAAGGCACCATTTTAAAAACATGTTCTGAGTCAAATTCCATGAGTGTTTACAGTGAAATGGTAATGTTTAAAACACTCATTTCAAAATTATTAAATGCAGATAAAACCATTGCTATGCTGTATTTTTATGACAGAATATACAGTATTTTGTGTACGCAAATGAATTAGTTGCTATTCCATTATATTAATGAATTATTTTTACATAATATGTATGACACCCAAACAGGGTTCCCTTGTTTAGGGAGCATTCTACAATATTTTATCAACTTTTTTTGCCCTTGCCTTCCATTCTTTTCTTTAACATTCAGTTATTATATTGGGCCATTTAAATTTGTGGTTTGTGACAAGTTCAAACAGCAAGTAATAACACCTGTATCAACTGTAACGTTAAACAGTTTGTTTTCTCAAATTTGCTCTAAAAAATGCTTTCAGTTATTTTTCACATAGAAAAGAATTTTCTGTTTGCATGGGGGATATTCATTCATTTATTCATTAAGCAAATATTTACCAAAAGCCTCTTCTAGACCAGGCACTCTATTAGGTGCTAGTGATACAAAGATGATTAGCACAGATAAGCACAGTTTTATTTTTGGAGCGTCACAGTCAAATAGGATACAACACTTTAACTATTGGCAATATCCATAGATAGTACAGTTTATGACAAGCATATAGGCAGAGCAGAGATGGTTTTAAAGGTCCAATATCCCCAGGCCACATAGCAGTCCCGCTGGACCTTTAAGACTCTTTAAAGAACAGTGTTCTTTCCCCAACATCCCTACTATACAATAGCCTGCATTTATTAGGGGCATAGCATTGTGTCAGACTCTGGTTGCCAAGCCTCACGTGGATTAAATCTTTTGATCTTCAAATTAGCCTATCAGATAGGTGTTATATCATTTTGTCCCATTTGATGGATGAGAAACTAATGGTTAGGGAGTTTAAAAACTTGGGAAAATTATTATACTGCTATATACACACAACCACTTGGCTATAAAAAAACTTTTTAAAAATCTGCAGAAATATGTATATATGTGTGTATATATATACACATGTGTGTTTGTGTATATGTATATATATGTGTATATACACATATAAATGTATACATATACATATATGTATGTGTGTATAAACATACATATATGTATATATACACACACATATATACATATGTATACGTATATATACACACATATATATATGTATATATGTGCGTGTGTATATATATTATATATATGTCCTGTGTGTATATAGACAAACACACAGAGGAGGTAAAATTAAAGCAACACATAAAGTTATGTATTACTCATGGATGTGTATATATATATTCCAAATATTAAAATACAGACTGAAAAAATAGACACCTAGTTTTATTCATGATAGTGGGGGTAAACAAGTGCCGAGGATGGGATACAGAAGACATCTTTAACTGTAATGCTTTATTTCTTTTATGCATAAAAATGAATTGAAGCAAATTTAATAAAACAGTAGGTGGTAGATTATATTATTATTCTTATTTCTTTTCACCCTCCCTTGTCAATTTGGGTGGTAGGCACATGTGTGTCTACGTAATTATTACTACATTTGTGAATTAAAAACAAAATTCTCAAAACAACATAAAATTCTACTAAAATGGTCTGATTCTGGAACCCACTCTGGAGGCCATTCATCTAATCTGCCT
>CM052664.1:65635518-65686324 GCA_028533165.1 Leontopithecus rosalia
AGGAAACACCATATATACTCACTCATAGGCGGGTGATGAACAATGGGAACACATGGACATAGGGAGGGGAGCACCACACACTGAGGTCTATTGGGGGAAATAGGGGAGGGACAGCGGTGGGGGGAGCAGGGGAGGGATGGCATGGGGAGAAATGCCAAATATGGGTGAGGGGGCAGAAGGCAGCAAAACACACTGCCACATGTGTACCTATGCAACTATCTTGCATGTTCTGCACATGTACCCCAAATCCTAAAATGCAATAAAAATTTTAAAAAAAAATAAAAAAATAAAATAAAATAAAATAAAATGTTGTAAACATAATCTCTTTCTTTTTCTTTTTTTCAGCTATGCTAATCTTATAAAGGCTGCTTCTATAAGGCATTTCCTGACATTCCAAATGCTGGTAGATATAATTTCAGTGCAGTTACATTTATTATTTTATTTTTCTCTTCAGTTCTTCTCTATCTCAGTAAATACATGAGATTATCAAATCAAAAAATAAAAATCATCTATGACTCTTTTCTTTACCTCTCTTTTTACATCCAATCCATCAGCAAGTCATAATCGCTTGCTGCAAACACAGCTCAACTCTGTACATTTCTCCATCACCACTGCTGCCATCCTGTTCAATGCCACCATCTTTTCTCCCCTGCATTACACTAGTCATCATATCTATTTCAAGCAAAGTGGATTTTAAAACAGGAAAATGATTAGGAAATAATTAAAAGGCCAGCGTAACAAAAATGTGAAAGTGCTATTTTTAGAGATAGAAACTGCAGGAAACCACTACTAACCTTATGGCTGGAGAAGCATAAAGGAAGACATCTATGATGACCCAGGAACTAACATTCTACTGACATTCCTGGAAACTGCTGCTGCTGGTGGTGTAACCACTGCATGCAAGACTTAAAGAACTGCCACAGTGTAGATCAGAAGCGTGGGAGTCTTCACTTTCTTGACTCCTCCACCAGAAGCAGGAAAAACAAAACAAAACAAAATATCTTCCACATGTTTTTGCCTTTTAATCTCTTGAGAGGTGCCAAAGCACCTCTCATTGGCAGATCCAGCTGGAATCCAGCGGGCATAAGGGTTTGTGGGACGTGTATTCATGTTCCCAGCTCTAACATTATGAGGGAGAATGCAGGAGGCAGGTATGGAATTGTGTCCATACAGAGACCATGGCTGACAGTCTTCAGAGGGATTTTTCTATGAAAGCACGCATGAATGAACATACCTAACTCTCACATCGGCATGTATCAAGATCCCTTGATGTGAGAGTTAGGTATTTTAAACATACAATATATAATAAAATAATGTGAAATGACTTTAGTGTAACTGTTCCATGCTAATAACCAACAGGATAATTAGCTTCAGTGCAGAACTAAGAGAGCAAAAGACATGTAGACATGTCTCCATTAAAAACTTAAGACATAGCCTTAAGTTTTTAATGGAGGCCTATATCAGGTGATATCAGAGCCAAGAAAGGTTTCTCAAAGGAGAAAACATTTGCAGAAAAAGGGAACGGCATATGCAAGTCACACAGGATACAGGACAGGACATCCCCTTAGTTTTCTGCTTCAAAGTTTGTTTCTTTTTCTCAGCCTCAGCAAAGACTGGAATTTTATATTACGCTTTTTGTGAAAACAAAAACCTCCACACTGCTTATCTTTTACTTTAGACATCACGTGATATCATAAAATGTTTAATGTGACTAACTTATAAATAAAATAAGCTGAACAGATTTTTGTCATAATATGGAAGTCATAACATTAGTGGTGTTTCATCATTTTCAGCATAAAATTTATATGCCTTAGGAAAGATTTCTAAGACCTTTCCTGGCTGACTCCCACTCTTCCCTCTCTTTCTCAGTGCTCACCTCTTTTCCAACCAACATTTTATAGGATTGTCTAATTGAAGAGCCCAAGTTTCCCTACATGTGCCATGCTTTCTCATGTCTCAGTACCTTTATGACTGCTCTCACTCTTTCAATGGAACGACCCTCCATTATGCATATACCATGTGCATTGAACCTTTTTCTAAAATAAATCTTATTAATAAAGACATTTTTGAAAATTACTCAAACCAACCTCATAGTACGTTATATTGTCACATGGGGTTCTTACGTTTCCTGGGATTTGATGAGTTAATTCTTTGTTGAATCTCTGAGCCACTAAATTATGTCTGTAATTTTGTCTTCGATTAAAAAGCTTGATTTTTCTTATTTCCAAAAGAAAAAGAAAAGAAAAAGAAATCCCACCTGATTTCTGGAAAGAATAGATACAAGTCAAGAGAAAAAATTATTCAAATTAACACTGTATTGCTAACTGGGGTTCAGCCCCATGCCCTTTTTCATTTGCAGAAACCTTAATTACTTTTTAAAATTATTTTGTGACAAAGTCTCACTCTGTCACCCAGGCTGGAATGCCGTAACATGATCTCAGCTCACTGCAACCTCTACTTTCCTGGTTCAAGCGATTATCCTGCCTCAGCCTCCAGAGTAGCTGGGACTAGAGGCACGTGCCACCATACCCAGCTAATTTTTTGTATTTTTAGTAGAGATGGTGTTTTGTCATGTGGCCAGGCTGGTCTTGAACTCCTGACCTCAGGTAATTCACCTGCCTCAGCCTCTCAAAGTGCTGGGATTACAGGTGTGAGCCACCATACCCAGCCAGTTATTTATTTATTTATTTATTTATTTATTTATTTATTTATTTTACTAGCAAATGCTAATGATTACCTGAGTCTTCATGAAGTCATAATCTTTATGAGGGTGGAGGGTCTTACCCTGATGTTGATGTATGCTGACTGATCACAGTGGTAGTTACTGAAGATTGGGGTGGCTATGGAAATTTCTTAAAATAAGGCGTCAGTGAAGTTTTCCCATCGTTGACCCTTCCTTTCATGGAAGATTTCTCTATAGCATGCAACACTGTTAGATAGCATTTTACTGATAGAACTTCTTTCGAAACTGGAATCGATCCTCTCAAAATCTGCCACAGCTTTATCAACTAAGTTGCTGTAATAGTCTAAATCTTTTGTTGACATTTCAACAATGCACACAGCATCTTTCCCAGGAGTAGATCGCATCTTAATAAGCCATTTGTTTGGCTCATCCATGAAAAGCAGTCCCTCATCTGTTTAAGTGTGATCATACTGCAATCATTCTGTCCCGTCTTCAGGCTCCACTCCTGAGTCTAGTTTTCTTGCTATGTCCACCACTGCTGCAGTTACTTCCTCCACTGAAGTCTTGAATCTCTCAAAGTCATTCATGAGGGTTCAAATCAACTTATTCCAACCTCTTATTAACGTTGATATTTTGACCTTCTCCAATGAACCATGAACGTTGTTAATGGCATCGAGAAAGGTGAATTCTTTCCAGGAGGTATTCAGTAGACTTTTCTCAGATCTATCAGAGAAGCAACTATGGCAACTGTAGCCTATGAGTAAGAAAGCCTTAAATAATATGACTTGGGAGTGCAAATAGTCCTTGATCTATGAGCTGCAGAATGGATGTGTGTTAGCAGTCGTGGAAACATTAATCTCCTTGTACATTTCCATCAGAGCACTCGGGTGAGCAGGTGCATTATCAACGGGAAATAATACTTTCAAATCTGTATTTTTTTCTGAGCAGTAGATCTCAACAGTGGGCTTAAAGTTTCAGTAAACTGTTCTACAAGCAGATGTGCTGCTATCCAGCCTATGTTCTTCCATCGATACAGCACAAGCAGAGTAGATCTGCTTGAAGATGAAGGGCCCTAGAATTTGACAAATGTGTAAATGAGCATTGGCTTCCATTTCAAGTCACCAGTGCATTAGTCCCTGAAATGAGTTTACCTGT
Source organism: Leontopithecus rosalia (assembly GCA_028533165.1). Taxonomy (NCBI): domain Eukaryota; kingdom Metazoa; phylum Chordata; class Mammalia; order Primates; family Cebidae; genus Leontopithecus; species Leontopithecus rosalia. Next base: position 65,639,357 of record CM052664.1, read on the forward strand.
CCTTTGAAACTTAAAAGCCAGGCATTAGCTTCTCTCTAGCTGTGAAAGTCCTAAATGACAACTTTTTATAACAGAAGGCTGTTTTGTTTACTTTGAAAACCTGTTGTTTAGTGTAGTCGCCTTCATTGTGATCTTAGCCAGATTTCCTGCATAACTTGCTTCCCCTTGTACTTGCATGTTATGAAGATAGCTTCTTTCCTCCACCTTCATGAACCTCTGTTAGCTTCACTCTTTTCTTCTGCAGCTTCATCACCTTTCTCAGCCTTCACTGAATTAAAGAGAGTTAGGGTCTTGCTCTGGGTGAGGCTTTGGCTTAAGAAATGTTGTGGCTTCTTTCTTCTTCCATCCATACCAATAAAACTTTCATATATCAGCAATAAGGCTGTTTTGCTTCTTTATTATTTATCTGTTCACTCAAGTAGCTTATTTATTTTCCTACAAGAGCTTTGCTTTTGCATTCGCAACTTGGATGTTTGGCACAAGAGGAGTAGTTTTCTACCTATCTTGGGTTTTGACATGTCTACCTCATGAAGCTTATTTCTAGTTTTGATTTAATGTAAGAGATGCTACTCTTTCTTTCACTGGAACAGTTAGACGCCTGTAGGGTTACTAGTTGGTCTAATATCTAAATTATATTGTATCTCAGGGACTAGCAAGACCGAAGAGGAGGGAGAGAGATGGGGAAATGGCTGGTTAGTGGAACAGTCTGAACACACACAACATTTAACATTGTCTCATATGGGCACAGTTGGTGGTTCCCCAAAACAATTGTGGTAGCATTAAAGAGCACTGATCACAGATCACAATAACAGATGTTATAACTATGAACACATTTGAAATATTATAAGAATTACCAAAATATTACAGAGACATGAAGTGAACACATGCTCTTGGAAAAGTGACATTGATATTCTTTTGTTGATGCAAGGTTCCCATTAAACTAGACTTTGTTAAAAAAAATGATGAAGTCTAGTATTTGTGAAGTGCATAAAACCAGGCATGCCGGTATTAACAAGGAAGTAAAAGAAGCAAGCTATTGATGTAAACCTTAACAAAAATGAATGACAAATGTATTACAGTAAGTAATGTAAGCCATATTCAGAAATCTTGGGAGACAATTTACAATGGCATTTCGACACATTGTGACAACTTTTACTGAAGATTCTCTTCTTAAGGATGTTTGTTATTCAAAGTCCTCAGAAGGAAGAGATAATATGTCCCTTCCTATCAGAGCACTGATCTGTTTACTGACTGGTATAATAAAGATATTTTCTTCTACTTGGGTTAAAGGTGGTTCAGTTTTACCAGGAACAGTCCATTTAAAAGATTGGAGATATGCTAAACTCTGGGTTTACATATACCCACTGGTGTGCAGCACCGTGCTGGGCCTGTCTTCACACCACCAGCATGAGATTTAGTGGAACAAGGTGAGTGGATGAGAACATGAACCTCATAATTCTTGCTGTGTTGTGTGTAATAAACTTTCAAATGCAAGTGGGAAACGCTATTCTTACTGATTAAATGTATGAGCCTTGATGAGATTAACTCATCAAGTTAATCTAGCAGCTTCACCCACAGTGTTGATGTTGCTTTGGAGCTGCTTGATAATTATATCATGTAAGATTGCATTTATATGAAATTCTAGAACAGAAAAGGCTATAGTGACAGAAGCCAATCGGAGTTTGCAGCTGATAGATCCAGGAGTAAGGGTTTGATTGCGCAATGTGCAACAGGCAATTTTGAAGTAATGTGCATGTTCTATATCTTAATTGTGGGGGCAGTTACATGAGTTTTTAAATTTGTCAAATCTCATTAAATTATTCAATTAAAATTAGTAAATTTTATAATATGTATATTTATGTTATTTATATAATTATGTAATATATGTAATTTAATGCAGCTAATTAAAAATATCTACAAAGAGTTTGAAAGAAGGAACAAAAAAGTGAGGGAAAATAAAAATAATGAATATAATTTAATATAAAAAAGTCACTTTAAGGTCCCACTAATTTCCCAGCTAAATAAAAAAAAAGATCAGTTGGTCATTTTAGACATGCTATAAAATTTTAAGGCAACAAGTTTAGATAACGCTAAAAGTTCAAAGACATAAAACAAAATAGAACACAATTCTTAAAAAATTTCAACAAGTTTTCAACAAATAAAGGAGCACTTAGGTAGCATCAAACTTCTCATCAATGACTTCTCAGTTTTAAAGGAAAATGGTTTTCTCCTGTAATCTACGTCCCATTAATTCAATGTGCCCTATGCCGCACTATACATTTTGGTCTTACCTACATTTCTCATTTTCTGTGTTCTAGTCTCACTGACCTTCTGTCATAATGTTGAACTTTCCCAGCACCTTCCTGGCACCATGTTTTATACATACTATTCCCAACACAGGGGATGCTCTGGCTCTATTTGCTAGTTAGCTAATTTTTCAGAAGGCAGTTAAATTTTCACCCTCTCATGAAATTATGCCAGGATATATCAAATACCTCTATTATTTGTTCTCATGGCAACATGTACTTTTCTGTCAGAAATTACTTCAAATACAGTTCTAATTTTAGTTTCTTTTGGTGTGAGATTGAGTCCCCTACTAGAATTTAGGTTTTGTAAATGTGTCATCAATTTCCTTTTTTCTCACCATTTTATCCCAAATGCCTCATATATCTTGTACTAAGCAGCTATCTGAGTTATTTTCCTGCTTCTATCTGGAAAAGAGAAGAGAAAGAGAAGAACACACCTCCTTGTGCTTGGACACGGACGCCCGGGGAAAGTGCTATCTCACATGGTCAGTAAAGTGTCAGTTAAAGCAAACGTTACTGTAGCAATCCTCTTTATGGGTAAGAGAGAAGAGTGCCTGCACACCTTCCTGGTCTTCACCAGTGTCTCTCATCCTCAGAGATGATTGCTTCTGCACCTTTTCCTTGGAAGTGACTTCATTTCCTACTTTAAGAAACTTGAGGAAAGCTCTTGTCTAGAAATACACTGTTCTTATTCTATTTATTGCTATAAATGTTCACCTTCTTCTAGCCTGTTTCTACCATTTTAATGGAGTCTTAAAATATAAAGAGAAAAATGTTATGTTTAATCTTCGATCTAGAAATGGAAGAGCTCCATGAATTCTAAGTTTCAATTGTTATTTTGAATTTCTTTACAAGGAAAACACCAGTGTCTACTGCAATGGACAGTGAATAAAAATGTTTTATTTTCTTCATGCCTGACAATAAATAAAAATTATGAAAGAGAAGACATTGTATAGATACAAAAATGCACAAAAGGTATAAGATTAGAAGAATAATATTGGAAATAAGAGATTCTAAAGAAAAGACCACCTGTGCATAATTATGGGATAACAAAATCTGAAACATTAGAATTTGAGGAAAACAGAAAGGAAATAATTTCAAGCTATGAACAGTTTTTAGTTTTTGATAAGCAAAGCAATTATTTGCAGGAAAAATACTGAAGTCTCTCTTTCTCTCTCTCTCCTTCCCTCCCTCTCTCCATATATGTATATATGTATATGTGTGTGTGTGTGTGTATGTGTATAAATTGAGGCAGTATACAGATATATGTGTATGTATATATACACATATGTATATATCAATTGAGCCAGTATAGATATATGTGTGTGTATACACACACACACACACACACACACACACACACACACACGTATACTTCCTCAATTTTTCGAACATGAAACTATTTGGATTATTTAAGACAAATAGACTAGAAGTTGTTTTAATAAGAATCAAAGTAAACATAAAACACATTGGCTCCCTTTGCTTAGTGGGTACAATTAAATTTATGATATATATAACACCATCAGCTTATTTCTTAAGTAAAGTTCTCACTGCCCTAGGTTACCGAGGGGCTTCTCTGCTAGTGATCCTCACTGAAAATTTTAGTTCCTGTCATATTGGTTATAATTTATATGAAAACATAGAATACTAGGTAATAGGTTAGATAACAAACCAAATTCAAAAACACTGGAATAAAAGGGTAAAATGACTCAAAAATTTAACTGCACAGGTAAAAGTTATATAATACCTATCTTAGTATCACTACATATACAAAATTTTGACTAGTGGTGTTAGTTGATTTAATTTCTATAAGAGCAAATGTGATCTGACTGTCAAAATGTGTTAATTTAATCTTATACTGTATTCATAGAAGTATAACTCAGGGCAAGGGAGGTGATGGCCAACATATTTTTCATGATGGATCAAATTGAATGTGTTATTCGGTACTGTGCACCAATCTAAAAAAACACTGATAAACCAGACTTCCTTCAAAGGAACATGACCAGAATGTTGAAGAGTGAAGGGAACATATTTGTTTACAGCTGATGGTGGAGATCTAAAAATACATTATAGCCTTTCACATTTATTTTGTATTCCCAAATATAAAGAAAAGAAGTAACAAAACAAGCAAAAGGAAAAGTTGTTTAGGCTGGAAAAGGGTCGCTGAGTGGGTCAGAAACCACACAAATATCCAGAAACCCACGAGTGCATAGAGAAGAGCAATATCCTGGGCACAAGGACCCCACTGAGTCTAACCAGAGATGGAGAGCCAGGAGCAACTAAGGGTGAAAATTGTGACCCAACGCAGAGCATCCAAATGGAGCAGCATCTGCATATAACCACATTTTTATTCCATGAAGTTCCAGCTGGGTTATCAGCCCTCATGTTTAAGCAGTGGGAGAAGTACTTCTTTCAGAGAGACAGATTTCTCTAGAGGAAGGGGCATACCAGGGACACACGAGGAGTCCACTGATCAGAAAACCGTGGTAGTCTACACTCCACACCCTGGCATTTTTTCATTCTCAGAAACTCACCTTCTTGCTCACCCTTTCCACCCAAGTCTATACATATTAGAGGAAGCTGAATCTAAAAGTGAATCTCAGCTATCAAAAGTAAGCACAATGGAGTGATATATTAAGTGTATTTTATAATTTGAGAGATAATATGAGAGTAGTACTGTCATAAAATTCAGATGTATACTTCTAGTAGAAACACATTAGGAACTTAGGTTTGAATATTCCCAAAATTTTTGTGTGGGGGAAAAAAAAGAGAAAAATATACAGTATATCCAAAGTGGTTTAGATCAATTTCAAGAAAACTTACAATCTCCAAATTACATGTAAGTGACCAAAGTCAGAGGCTGACGGGAAGCTGACACAAGAAGTTGAAATGATACTGTGAGGAAAAAGGAAATGTCGAGGGCCCTAGTTAATGAAATGTGTCAGAAATCGCTGAAAAACATTCACACTCCAAAAGAGTAGAAAGGGCCCACATTTGGCATTTCTCCCCATGCCATCCCTCCCCCGCTCTCTCCCCCGGTGTCCCTCCCCTATTTTCCCCAATAGACCTCAGTGTGTAGTACTCCCTTCCCTGTGCCAAATGTGGGTGAAGGGGCAGAAGCCAGCCATACACACTGCCACGTGTGTACCTATGCAACTGTCTTACATGTTCTGCACATGTACCCCAAAACCTAAAACGCAATAAAAAGAAAAAAAAAGAGTAGAAAGGGCCATTCCAAGTGATAAGTGCTGTGAGCTCAGCTGAGATAAAACAGCTTAAACAGTGTGGAAGAAGAAAAAGTAGGCTTAGAGATTGCTCGGGGGACCCAGAGGAGCCCCAGGAAACATTAGAAAGAAAAAAGTGATGAGATATGGATCATTTATTGATGGCAGCCTGTCAAAAAAATCAGGAAAGAAAAGACCTGGAGGCATGTGCTCTTCTGACCAAGAGGGCTTCTGAGAATCAGGGTGTGTATATGCATTTTTGCCATTTATCAGAAGGAAACAGTCCACTGAGGTAGAAGAGGAACAGGGATCTCTAGTTCTGGAAGGAGAGAGGGATCAGTTGGTAAAACCACTCTAGTCTCTCCCTGCTTCTTTCCAGAAGCCATCTGTTAAGAGTTCAAGAAAGATCAACTGATATATTTGTCAGAATAAAGGAATATGCATACAAATATACTACAGTTAAACAAACAAACAAACAAAAAAGAGCAGTACAATTTTCCTACAGATTATGAAAGATTTTGTAGAAAACAAACCATGTTCTCTATCTATGGATTAATCCATCGAACAATCTAATTCTTTGCCCCAGGACCAACACCATGAGAAAACAAAGAGGACAGAAGACAGAGAGGAATCTGGGAGATACCACAAATCTCCTCCCTTTCTCTTCCCTCTGCTCCAGGGCCTTGGAGCCAAAGGTTTCTGTGCTGGAGAAAGGAGGAAGTCTTTGAATCAAATGTAGGATTGAAAATTGTTCGGCCCGGAGTGGTAGCTTACGCCTGTAATCCCAACACTTTGGGAGGCCAAGGCGGGTGGATCCCGAGGTCAAGAGATCGAGACCATCCTGGTCAACATGGTGAAACCCCATCTCTGCTAAAAATACAAAAATTAGCTGGGCATGGTAGTGCACGCCTGTAGTCCCAGCTACTCGGGAGGCTGAGGCAGGAGAATTGCTTGAACCCAGGAGGTGGAGGTTGCAGTTAGCTGAGATCGTGCCATTGCAATCCAGCCTGCGTAACAAGAGCAAAACTCCGTCTCAAAAAACCAAAATCGTTCAAGTTTGAACCAAGTGTTGACTGAAATGAGATTGTTGTAATAAAAATGAAAAGGTGAGCAGTTGGGCGTGGTGGCTCATGCCTGTAATCCCAGAGCTTTGGGAGGCTGAGGTAGGCAGATGATGAGGTCAGGAGTTCAAGACCAGCCTGGCCAATACGGTGAAACCTAGTCTTAATACAAAATTAGCTGAGCATAGTGGTGTTCACCTGTAGTCCCAGCCACTTGAAAGGCTGAGGCACAAGAATCTCTTCAACCTGGAAGGCGGAGGTTGCAGTGCACCAAGAACACATCATTGTACTCCCGCCTGGGTGACAGAGCAAGACTCCATCTCACACACACACACACAAAAGATTTTCTCTCAGTGTGACTCAAGCTGTAAAATCAGTCTTCTTCTGCCTTTGGACTTGAACTCAGACTGAAACTTACACTATCAGCAGTCTTTGGTCTCCAATTTGCTGACTGCAGATTTTGGTACTTCTCAGTCTCCATAACCATGTGAACAAATTTCTTATGATAAATCCCTCTCTCTCGTTATATATTCATACATATTATATATTTTCAAGAAAAAAAACAGACCCAGTGGGATATGTGTGTGTATCTCTTCATGTACCGTATGTAAAACTCTCACAATGAGAATCAGTATGAATTTTCTATTAACGTAAACAAATCACCTCAGACGTTGTGACTTAACACAACACTCATTTATTATTCAACAGTTACTGTAGGTCAGGAGTCCAGGCACAGCTTACCTGGGTCCACTGCTCAGGGTCACAAAAGGTTGCAGTAAGGTATCCGCCAGGCCTGCAGTCTCATTTGAGCTTGGGGTCTCCTTCCAACCTCATGTGGCTGTTGGGAGAATTCACTTCTCATAGCTGTATAAGTTACAGTGCCTTTCTTCTTCAAGGCCAGAAGGAAAATATCTCTGATCTCAAGGTAAGCCTAACCCGTCTTTTAAAGGGGCTCATTTGATTTGGCTAAGTCCTACTGAGGATAATAAACTCTTTGATTAAATCAAAATAAAACTGATTAAAGGCCTTAATTACATCTGCAAAATCCCTTTACCTTTGCCTTATTATACAACCTAATTATTGGAGTGACTTCCATTATATTTACAGGTAATTCCTACATTGAAGGGGAGAGACGTGTATATTAGAGGGTAGTAATATTTGGGTCATCTAAAATTGTGCTTACTTAACCTAGTTAATTGCTTCAGATTATATCTGATATGTCCTTTGCATCTTCCTTGCCTTTAATGTCTGAAGACTCACTGACATTAAAAGCTTAGAAATCCTGAGAGCTTTAAAAATAAAATCGCTAAAAAGTTTGAGATTCTTAGAAATGCCCAGATTGGAACTTGAAATATAGTACTATCAGAAATAAAATAAAGCTCTAGCGGAGACTGAAATAAAAGAAAACCAACCTCACTTCTTGCTATTTATTAGAGCAAAGGGTGTTTCTATGAACTATATAAAGTGGGGTCAAGATGTTCTTCTTTGGAATGGGCTGGAAATATCCCAGTGCTTTCATGAAGCCTCTAGGTTTCATCAAGATGACATATTTTTAAGTCTTTCTAACATTTCCTGGATTTTTCATCTTTCTAAAATATATAGTATAAAACATATTTAATATATTCTGTCAAATTAGATCATCTCCCTTAAATTAGAAAGGTGTGGTTGATACATTAAACACAAGCATTTTTTCTTTCATTTTCTATAATAGTGAATGAAAAGAAATTGGGTAGTATATGGATTTCTATCTCACAATGAACACTGTTCACATATTCTTAAGAGAGAAAACCAATTTTACAGGGTACTCAGATTGCCAAGCACATAATTCAAACCACTACCATGACTTCTTCTTTGCTGATGATAGCAACTTTCATGGCTTGTAGTGGTTCCTGTCATATAATCTTGCTTATCAGGAACCATCATTGTTTCTATTATTAGAGAAAGGAAAATATTTACCAACCTAAGCTTCTGCTTCCAACACAGTGTATGTGATATACATTCCCAATTCCAGAATAAAAAAATAATCTCTCAATTTATTCTTATCAAAGGCTCATGTGGAAAATTGCAAGAGATTGGGACATCAATTTCATCTCTAGGAGAGAATAAGCAGAAAAGTTGAATTAGCTTTGCTTTCTTTGGCTAATTTCCGTTCCCTCCTCCTCCATTCCAAAAACAAACGGCATGAGATGGCTTATCTGATGGATGTTCACTCGTTTACTTCTTCCAATTCAATTCTTTTTGTTTGTGTTTTTTTTGTTGTTGTTTGTTTTGTTTTGTTTTGTTTTGTTTTGTTCTGAGACGGAGTCTCTCACTGTTGCCTGGGCTGGAGTGCAATGGTGCTATCTTTGCTCACTGCAATCTCCACCTCCCAGGTTCATGTGATCCTCCTGCCTCAGCCTCCTGAGTAGCTGGGATTACAGGCATGTGCCAACACACCCGGCTGAGTTTTTGTATTTTTAGTTGAGACAAGGTTTCACTATGTTGGCCAGATTGTCTTGAACTCCTGATTTCGTGATCCGCCTGCCTCGGCCTCCCAAACTGCTGGGATTACAGGTGTGAGCCACTGGGCCCAGCCTTGTTTATTTCTTAATTCACCTCTGTTGACATCTTTGACTACAGTAAGTTTCCCTTTAGTTCCCTGCAGGTCATAGAAAACCATTCAGACCTTAGGGTGAGATGATCATTAAGAAAAAGCTATTACTATATGGACTTTGAATTTTTGGTTACCTTATAGGATTCTGGTGTGACTTCTTAAAAAGAAAAGAAAAAGGAAAAAAAAGTAGAAAAAGGAAAGAAATTGAAGGAATCAGAGAAGAATGTATTAATTACTTGGAAAAATCATGTTAAATTGATCATATTGAAACACTATTCTCTCCAGAACTGACTCACTATGCATAATATTTACAGTGTTACACAGGACTGCATCCTTGGAGAAAACTCTCAGTTCTTTCTTGAATTCACAGTCACTTGTATATTATATAAATCTTTATATATAGTAATTGTCAGGAATCCAAATAATCTATCATATTTGATCAAGACAAGCATAAATCATTTATTCATGATTTACCATTCCTAGCTTGAGTCACTGATTCAACTCCAGACAAGACAAGGTCAGTAACAACAAAAAAAGAATGATTAAGCTCCTTGCCCTTAGGAGAGAACAGTTTAACCAACAAATTCATCTTCACATCTGACCTCATGAATCTTGACACTGGAAGTACTGTAAGAATAGAAATAGTGTGTGTAGATGACTCTTTAAATGGAAATGCCTTGTAAGAGTAAAAATACAGAGTGGAAGAATTGATGATGAAAATATGGGTGTGTCATCCCAATCCTCACAATAGGACAATGTGATTCACCTAACATATAATTACCTATACTTATCAGAATTTATTTTTAATATTTTTCACACCAATGCATGGCTTTTGCAGCTTCATTTCTTCCAATTTTTCTATCCTGTGACCCCTCATTTTTCACATCTAGCTTTAGCTTATTTGTATAGTGATGTTTAGCTACAAATTAGGAAAAGTGAAAGGTGGGAAAATAGTATCTTTTGAATTTCTCAATATGATGCCACAACAAACTATAATCAAATAAGCATCAATAATAGGCTTCTAACCCCGACTATCATGGTTAAGGCACTCTTTGGCTCTATTAATTCTTCTTCTGCTCCCACATCTAGCTTTTGCCCTGCTGTCAAACACACAGACATAAACTGAGTAAACTTATATACTGTCTTAGCTCAGGCTGCTGTAACAAAATACTATAGATTGGGTAACTCGAACAACAGACATTCATTTTTGCACAGCTCTGAAACCTGGGAAGTCCTTGGTCAAAATGCTGGCCCATTTGGTTTCAGTTGAGAGCCCTCTTCCTGGTTTGCAGATGATGACATTCTTGCTATGTCTTCACTGCGCAGAGAGAGAGGGAAGGCTCTCTTCTCTCTTCTTATAAGGACACTGATCCCATCATGGAGGGCACCAAGCTAATTCCCTCCCAAAGGCCTGCGTCTAAATACCATATCTTCAGGGGTTAGAGTCTCAGCACATACATTTTGAAAGGAAGCAAATCAGTCTATAGCACATACCCACAGTCACATGGCGTATGTATTGTATTAAATGTGGAAAATATTATTTTTGATCCAGCAACCCCATTACTGAATATATATACCCAAAGAACTATAAATCATTCTGCTATAAAGACACATGCACATGTATGTTCATTGCAGCCCTGTGTAGAATATCAAAGACCTGGAACCAACCCAAATGCCCATCAATGATAGACTGGACAAAAAAAAATGTGGTCCATACACACAATGGAATATTACACAGCCATAAAAAAAAAACAATGAGTTCTTGTCCTTTGTAGGGACTTGGATGAATCTGGAAACCATCATTCTCAGAAAACTGACACAAGAACAGAAAGCCAAACACTGCATGTTCTCACTCATAGGTGGGTGTTGAACAATGAGAACACGTGGACTCAGGGAGAGGACCATCACACACTGGGGGCAGTGGGCCGGGGGTAGGGGAAGGAAAGTGGTGGGTGGGGAGGGAAGAGAGGATGGGGAGGGATAACATGGGGAGAAATGTCAGATATAGTATGCACCTAAAGTAAAATAAATAAATTTAAATAAATAAATAAAAAGAAAATATTCCTGCAATGGCAGAATAATCTGCTTCCATCCTGACAGTTTGGTTTCACTGCACTGACACCCTCAGCTGGCATCATGGACCATGAGGAAGCAAGACAAAAACTCACAGGAGGGAAAATCCCGGGATTCTTTTTCTATGGGTGGAATACATAGATTTACAAATAAAATGCCTCATGGAAAAAACAGGAAAATATTCTTGCAAATACATCTGATAATTCTGTTTTCTGCTAACAAGTGTTTGGATTGTTGAATTGATTTTACATAGAGTTCTGGATAATTTCCAAATTTCTTAACATAAAAATACAAGGTAGTTTTACTACCTGACTCCAGTTTACTTGATTTCCATGTTTCCCTTCCTTCTATTATTCTCACTTTGTGCTCTAACCACAATGTGCTTTTGTAATCCTCATTCAAAATGTTCAATTGTTATATGCCTTTGCATATACTGTTCCATCTCGTTGATGTGCCCATCCATCCCTTGGCATTGGGGTAAACCCGTATCATCCTTGTAGACTGAGTTTCTAACCTCTCTTTCTCCCAATGGAGTTATTTACTCTCATCTCTAATTCTATCCCATTTTTTTCCACACTTTTATTACAGCACTGAAGCTATGCGTTTTGCTATTACTTTGTTATGTGTCTCTCTCCCCAACTGGACTGTGGTTCCCTTGAGGATAGGGGTAAATTCTAGCAAAAATTCTTAATTTGGTGAACTCATACCCATGCCTGATACAAAGTAACATTCAGTATACATATAAAAAGAGCAAAGGGATGAATGAATTAGCCATTAACTTCGGCTACACAGAGAAGTATGAGACCAGTCGTTTCTCAGTACTTCTTGGCCCTGAAAATTCTTGCTTCTTTCAAGCTATCCCTTCTTCTTAACCTGTTCAGGTTTGCCTGTGTTTGTGTTCCGACCACCTTGCAGACCTGCCACTTAGTACATCTTCTCTTGCTGCCTGTTGCAAGAGATCTTGCTGCTGTATGTTACCCAAGAACCTAAGCAATGTTTCCCAAATTTACTTAACCGTCAATCTCAGCCAGGATGCTTATGAAAGGTAAAAATTCTTGTGTATAACCTCAGACCCACTGAATATGAAGCTGCAGGAAATGAGCTCAGTCGTCTGCCTTTTTAAGCATGCTTCTCAGATAATTCTGAAGAAGGCAAGTGAGAATAACATGAATGGAGAGGAAAACAGGGATGCTTTGCCTGTTTTCGTATAACTGCTTCCTCCAGTGCCCACTTGCCTTTAGCTTGGGACCTTATTAAGAAATAGTTCAGCTTTCTCAAATCTAGAAAGAAGCCCCTCACTTGAATGTCTTTGCTAACGTTGGTTCTTTGGGCTTTTAGGGAAATTAAAAATCCCTTCAGTGCACCTCCAACTATTGCAGACTACTTTCCCGATGCATAAGCCACTACAGAAGCTTTAGATCTTGCTGATTCTACTCCTAGACGCTCTCTGAATTTCTGTTTCACAAGTTCTGCAGCAACAGCTGCTGCTAAATCCTAGACTGACTCTGGATATTGACAGTCTGCAAACCAGTGCTTATGAGGTGTGACAGTTCATGCTCTGTGAGTTTATCCTCAATCAGACTAGACTCTGAGGATGTATGGATTCTCCGTAGAAAGTACAGATTGGGTGTCACTCAGGGTTACAAATGAGAATGAAGACTAAGTACTTATCATAGATTCTGGCATGGAGAAAGCACTCAATAAATATTATGAATTAGTGATATATCTATTGTTGGATGGACGACATATACTATTCTTCTTCCTTTGATTCTAGCCCAAGGAAACCTACATTATATAGATTTTTAAACTAAATTCTTAGAACTGTGAAAATATCCTAATTGTATAGGCTAGTTATACTGCTAAAATTAATTTTGATTAATTACAAATTATAGCTGTATATATACATATATAATGCATAGATATTTTGTATAGATATTTTATATACATCTATAATTTGTCATTAATCACTGTTAATTTTAGCAGTATAAAGCTCCAGGTGTTTAACTGACTGTATTAGAATTACAGGGGCCATAAACTCATTTTGAGGATCCAATGGACTTATAGATGCTTTAAGAACACTTTTATGAATACCAAATATTACTGCTTGTATTAATTAGCTGTTACTGTAGAAAAAACAATCCCAAAACTGTGTGGCTTAAAAACCTCTACCATTTATTATTTTTCATGAATCTATGATTTGGCTGGGTGGTCTGACTTAGGCTGAACTTAGATGAGTTAGGCTGAGCTCACTCATATATGTGTGGCCAGCTTGAGAGTTCCTAGGGATAGTCTAGTTCTTCTAGTATTATCTGAACTGAGATTGCTTATCTTATCCTACAGAAGATAGGTTTGTTCAAATGGTGGTCATAGGGGCCAAGGGAAAAAAGATACATGCAAGGTCACTTGATCAAGGTTTGGCACTGATACAATGTCATTTTTATGATATTTAATGGGTCAAAACAAGTTACCAGTTCAGCCCAGACCTAAGGGGTGAGAAAGACTTCATCTTTGATGGGAGCTGCTGAAAAGTTTTTGAAAAAAATACAGTGAAACTATTATTTAAAGTTGTTAATGCAATGAATCTGTCACATTAATCTTTGAGGTCTGGAATTATTTATATAAAAATATAAATAATTATATAAAAATATATAATTAGTTTATATTAAATAAATTTATATAAATAATTTTATAGAATTATTTATATTAAAAAATTAGGTTCTAAGCTATGATCAAAATGATGTCTTTTGACTCTGTTATCACCCAAATATAAGAAAGCCATTAAAACTTTCAATCATTTGCTTATCTTTAAAATAATATAAATCTCATGATTTATGGCTTATCAATATTAATAGTTATTAATAATACTATATAAGATAAACTACATGTGGAGTGGCTCACACCTGTAATGGCAGCACCTTGGGAGGCCAAGACAGGTGAATCACTTGAGTCCAGGAGTTCGAGGCCAGCCTAAGCAACATGACAAAACCTCTTCTCTGTAAAAAATACAAAAATTATCCCTGCTTGGTGGCACACACCTGTTGTCCCAGCTACTAGGGAGGCTGAAAAACTGGGTCCAAGGGAGAAAAGATGTATGCAAGGTCTTTTGCATGCATAAGGAGGTCATGCATTGTGGGAGATCGGGCTAGAGTGAGTAGTAATTATGTCACTATGTCATGGCACTCCAGCCTGGAAGACAGAGGGACGCCCTGTCTCAAAGATAAATAAATAAATAAAAATTCTATAAGGTAAATTAGTGAGCAACTATCACTGTGCCTCAAAAAAGATAAATCTATAGATAAATATGAGATTTGATGGAAGTAAAAATAACAGATCGTGTCTTTTATTTGATTTCTTTGTAAAATTTATTAACTAGGTTCACAACTGTTTCTTCTTTAGTTTCCTCCATGTGTTAACATTATACTGCTTTTTTCCCATAATATTAAAGTTATTTGGTAATCTTCTTCAATAACATTCATCTTTCTGTAACATACATTTTTCAACTAATTCTTTTATCTTGACTGATGAGTAAGCATTTTTGTTCTTTCCGTCAGTGGGGCTTTGCATTTTTAAGAAACAGAAATGATATCTGGCTAATTTAAACAGAAAGGAAATGTGTTCAAAGAGTATTGAAACTCTTATAGAATTGACAAAAGTGTTGGGAAACCAAAGTCAGAAAATGAAGGCAGAAATGTCCAGGAAAGTCACATCAGAAACAGTTTTTCAATAACACCGGTTAAACTCAAAGGCTTTTGACTACACTGTGGGTGCTTATGAATAATTTTTAACTCTCCTCTGAGCCTCCTGTCAAACCCTCAATATTTAAAGCCCTTTGCAGGAATATCAGATTGACTGAGGTTAGGTCACACAGTCCCACTACAGCTGCCAGACAACTGAAAGAGAGACTCTTTGCCCCCTTCTGCTTTTCACTGTAGAAAGCCAGGCCCTGTGGTTAAGCTGTCTTAGGATTCCAATCAATAAAAGCAATGTTTGTATTCTGGGCAGACCAAAACAAATGCCCACTGTAATCTACTCCTTTATATGCTCAATATCAATTCCTCACATTATAGTTCACAAAAGAATTCTACATTCTAGCATAAAGTAAATGTATCTTATATACATTTACACTCTTCCCAAAGAGAGGCACCCAATGGTTTATCCAGTTGAATATCCATTCCCATCCTACAGCTGCTGTGAATCCCACCTCAATATTCTCAAACCTGAGTCCAAAGGGAAATTGAAACATTAACCATCACAATGTTCTACAGTGGTAAAGAGGAGAAGTAAAATTTATATATAAAAATGTAAATATGAAAATTTTAGTGAGAAAGGACATATGACCAGTAGCTACACTTTTATTTTATGTAATTATTTATGTCATAGTTAGTGAAATTGACTATAAATTATAGTATTTATAATTTTCTTTTTACATTATGAATTTCATATTCACATCATCCTAGCCAAAACAAACAATCTTCTTTTTATTTGTTTGTCCCAAGTCATGTGAAACTCAAAATGGTATTGAATAATCATCGCAATATGCCTTTGTGAAAGCATCTCTTTTGAATAATATTAATTATTTATTGATACATATAAATTTCCTTAGAACTTAGCAAATTCAAACAATAGCATTTGGCATCTCATACCTCATAAAAATTCAGGTACAACTTACCTGGGTCTGCAGACCAGGGTGTCTCACAAAGCTGTACTCAAGGTATTGGCAATGTTGTAGTCTCATCTGAAGGCTTTAGTGAGAGAAGACCCATTTCAAGCTAACTTATGTCGTTATGGGAAGAATACAGTTCTTCATGGGCTGCTGGACTCAGTTCCTTTCCATGCGGGCCTGTTGAGAGTTGGGGAACTCACAATATGACATCTGCCTTCCATTAGAAGCAAGTGAGGAAACAAGAGTGGCAAGCAAGATTAAAGCCAGAGTCATTTTGTAATCTAAGCTCTTAAATGGCATCCCATCACTATTGCTGTATTCTATTCATTTGAAGCCAGTCATTAGGTCAAGAACACACTCAAGGGGAAATAATTATGCTAGGTTGTTGAATACCAAGAGTCATGGATTACTGGAGGCAATTTTAGAAGCTGACTTTCACTAGTACTCAGACCTATAACCAGCAGATCACAATCTTGGGAATAGAAAGCAAAATTTGCTCAAGTAGGTTATTAGTCATAATTATGACAAACATCATTCCTACTTACATGCTCTGGTTCAAGATACAGATATTATGGCTTTGGAAGAAACAACATGTATTATTTCCTGATTAAGAACGTATGTCTTACTTGTCATGAGAGTAATTCAAACGGGAGTCTCAAAGCTAGTGACAGAACTGCAATAAGCTGTTTTATCATTCTGTAAGTTCAGGAAATATGATATAAGAGAAATCTAAAAAATATGATATAAGAAAAGACCAGTGGCTTCTGTGAGCACCAAAACAATGCTTTATTTATTTTGTTGTTAAAATTTATTTCTCAGAAGAAATATTTTTCTATATATTGGATGATGTACAAAGACATTCAATCAGTCCACATATTGCAAGGCTGGCAGAAGCCTGATGGGCAGGGAAAGTAAATCTAAATTCAGTACCTATTTCAGAGAAGAAAAAATGGTTTACTGAGGAAGGAGTCCAGGAGAACAAATGATTACATCACCATCACCAGGCTGGCCCCCATGGGCAGTGGCACTTCCCTAGAGAATCAGAGTTCTTACCTGCTGCTGTCAATGAGCACTTCTTGATTATAGCAACAATGTTGTCAATGAACTTTTCCTTGGTGTCTCTGGTCATTTGTTCATGTGCCTGTTGAGTGAAGATAGGGGTAAGGAGGAGACTGTGGAAGGAAGGCTGTTGACATCCACAAACAATTTCTCATTTTACTCTATTAACAAGCTTTTCTGAAGTTTACGTGTTTTGTAGTAGAATATTTTCATGGGACCCAAGTGTTCTTACATTCTGAGTATTCTTACATTCTGAAGGGTTAATTTTGTACCTATCTTCATATTTTTTTGTCCATAATGTATCTATCTTATTCTTCCAAATCCCTTGACTTTGGCTGAACCATCAGTCATTTCTTGCAAACTCTTAAGCAGCTTCAATTCTAGAAGCAACATCTCTCCTAGAAAAAAGCAGGCAAAAAGTAAAACCAAAGAACACACACACAAAACAAACAAACAAAAAAAACTGTGAGGATTTACTTTATCCCTTCTCTTTCAGAATTACACAAAGTGTTGTAGCACTATTCCTGGAAAGATCTACGCTTAGGTGTCTAAGAAAAATACAAAGTAGAGCCTAATATACAGATGGATTTGCAAGATATATTAACACAAGTTAGGTATCTATACTCACGCATTAAAAGCTAGAACCTCAGTTAAAATATTACAATACAGTTTCTTCTTAAAAATAGGTGAAAGAGATGCAAAGTACATGAATTGGTCCTTCTGTTTTGAGGGAATACTCAGTCCCTGAATTTCTCCATCTCTTCACTCTTTTGGCTTAAAGTTGTGTTTTTATGTATCAAGTAGATGAAATATAGGTCATATAGGTCATATAAAGTCATCCAGGATACTACATTTATGACCTGATTTGCTGTTTCTATCAGAACTGTGATATTAATGTAGGGATCTGCATATTCTACTGCAAAATTATTAGATGATTAAGTATTCTCCAGATCTGAGAATTTCTTTTTTTTTTTTTAATTTTTATTGCATTTTAGGTTTTGGGGTACATGTGCAGAACATGCAAGATAGTTGCATAGGTACACACGTGGCAGTGTGTTTTGCTGCCTTCTTCCCCCTCACCCATATTTGGCATTTCTCCCCATGCCATCCCTCCCCTGCTCCCCCCCCTGCTGTCCCTCCCCTATTTCCCCCAATAGACCTCAGTGTGTGGTGCTCCCTTCCCTATGTCCATGTGTTCCCTTTGTTCATCACCCGCCTATGAGTGAGTATATATGGTGTTTCCTTTTCTGTTCTTGTGTCAATTTGCTGAGATCTGAGAATTTCAAATAACATTGATGCAAGGTGTGAGCAATGAGAACACATGGACACAGAGAGCAGAACATCACACACAAGGGTCTGTCTGGGGTTGGGGGGTTAGGGGAGGGATAACAGTATGAGAAATACCTAATGTAAATGTCGGGTTGATGGGTGCAGCAAACTACCATGGCACCTGTATACCTAAATAACAAACCTGGACGTTCTGCACATGAACCCCAGAACTTAAAATATAATAAAAAGAAGAAAAAGAAAAATATTCAAATTAAAAGCTGGACAATATTTATCTGGAGTCATATTAATTAGGGGAAAAACCTAGAACAGCACATGTAATCAGGTTCACTTGCCAATTAAGTAATTATAATCATGTTATTTCTCATGATACACCTCCAACTTTTGTACTCAGCCACAGTTTAAGTGGAGTTATGATACAAATCACTGTTTTGTATCTTCAAGTTATTAATGATGGTGCTAATTACTAAAATAATTAATGTAATGTAAACCATAGAGAGGTAACAATGCCTTTGATTTACTATTTTTTTGTAGAAAAGGGGCCTCTGCTTGATATTTTCTGTCAAGTATTCCCATATCATATTTTCTACCAAATTAACTCACTCTTATCACACAGCTCAGGGAACCAAAGTGAGGATTCTTCTAACTCCCTAAAGTATCTCCAAAAGATATAATCTATTTTGACTAACTATTTTGGTAAAATATAAACAAAGAATTGTTCAGGATTCCACTGAGCCATGTTTCCTTCTTCATTTAATTTCCTGGGTCCCCAATCTGCTAGATAATCACGGTGGGATTCTACACCTCCAGGAAACTTCTGTTGGTTCACACCCAGTGATCCGTAAGTCCCAGAGTATTTGGATATTTTCTGGTCTCCAGTACAGAGTTTTCCTTCTAGATGATTCCAGATCTTAAAAGAAAGATAAGAGAAAGATTAAGCAAGCACATATTTGATGTGATTTCAGAATATTTCCCAAACTTTTCTGGCTTCCTCATGGTACAAGGGACTTTGATTTGAGTACTCATTCAGACAGCAGAATTGGGGTGAATAGCAGCAACAATATAATTTTGTGATTCAAGTCAGACTTCCCTCATTAAATCTCTCTCTTTCTCAAACAATTGCTTGCTGCTCACCAAAATAGATTTCCTTTTCTCCCTTGGTCCATAGCAAAGTGACAGTTCCAGCTTTTTCTGAAGTTGTGTGTGGCTACATGACTGAACTGTAGTAAACCGAATGGTATATGCGATATTTGCCACTTTCTGGTCTAACCCATAAGTCCTCTTCCATGGACTCCTTCATATTCTTTTACCTTCCAGAGTAACCCAAGATACCCTATGGAAGCTCCACATCGAAGCTGACAGAGGCACCATCAGCCTGGGTCACTGAATGGCTCTCAGGCACCCTCACCCCCTAACCTGAAGAAGTAATTTATTTCTCTCACCTGAAAAATCATTTTTTTAAAAAAGGAAACTGTCTTTCTTTCCCACATTTTACATTTTATTATCCAGATTTCTAATTTTTATATATTTAATTTGTAAACAATAGGGTTACATATTCTGGAATAATTGTGCACATTCTGACACCTGGATATATTTTATGTCCAAGTTGAAAGCATTCCCTCAACCTCCAGCCAGGACCACCGTGGAGTCTTATTTGGACAGGAAATAAATTTTGCAGTGTTAAGCCATTATCTTTATTTACTTTATATATATTCATATACATGGTATATTTTTAGTATGTATAAAGGATGTGTGTGTATGTATGTGTGTGTGTGTGTGTGTTTGTGTGTGTGTGTGTGTATTTGGCATCTATTTTCATATCTTGACCTACAAGAATAATATAAGCTTTAGCATATGTCTCACATATGGTGATTCTAGGAAACTCCATGACCAATTCGGTACCATCAAAGATCTCAGACCATTCCAATAATCACAGATACTTTCCTCCTCTCATAGTAACCATGATCCCTCTGTCTTTGAATCATATCAGGAAGCTAGTTTCAATTGCATTTTCTCCCACGAATATATAGTGACTATTAAACAAAACAAAAATCTTTAAAGCACTTTTCAAAAATTCTTATATGCACCTCATTGTCTTTTCTGAGTCATTTGGGAAACACAGTAAAATAATAGGTTACAAATGATAAACGTTTTCTAACATTTCTAGCATACCACTGTATTTTTTAATTCCATGATACCAACAAAAATGCCTCATTCCAACTTTATTTTTATGCATTCTCACTGAGTTCAGGTTTTGGTAAGTAAGCTGTATAATTAAAATACGTCCAGGTGTTAAAATATGCACAGTTATTCCAGAATACGTATATCCTATTACGTCTACTAATTAAATATATACAAATTAAAAATCTGAATAATAAAATATAAAAGGTATGAAATAAAGACAAATTTTTCCTCTTTTTTAAAGAAATTATTTCTTTAGGTTCAAGGAAAATCAGCTACACCAGGAAGGGAGGGAAGAAGAACTGCTTCAAATAACAAGGCAGATTGTGTGGAGTTTGGGATTCACGGTATACACTCTACATCATTGCATTTAGGCTCAATACCAGTTCTTGGACTCATATCATGTTGTAATCAAAGCTCTAACTTTCCCAGAAGAGAAATGGTGATTAATTGAATTCAACTATTATTATAATTTGGCAGACTATAGATGCAAATGTTGCATTTGATTCTTGGCTCCTGCAGTCCTACAAATATAGCTATAGCATGATCACAGAAAATTTGGGTACTTTCATGCTGTGAATAGAGAATTTAGGATTTTGAGCTTGTCATTCTCACTTTCAAGCTGTCCATTGTCCTAGAAACATAGCCAACCAACTCCATTGTTCCAGAAATCCTCTTTCCTTCTCATGATTTTAAAGTAGAGGCAACTCCATTTTATAAAGCCTTGCTTTGAAAAGATGCTTTATTTCCAAGGAACACCATTGATAATTCGATTAGAAAATTTACTGTTGCAAGTTCCAGTCCAGCAGAATCATATTCCTGAACACCAGCAGGATTTTCTTTAGCTTCAGGTCCAAAGAAGCAAGATACTTGTCTTAGTTTGTGTGTTGCTCTAAAAGAATAACTGTAGGTGGGTGTTTTACAAAGAAAATAGGTTTATTTGGCTTATACTTCTTTAGGGATACAAGAAGCATGACACCATCACCTTCTTCTGGTGGGGAGCTCAAGCTGCTTCCATGCAAAGAAGGAAAATAGGCCGGTTGCGGTGGCTCACGCCTGTAATCCCAGCATTTTGGGAGGCCGAGGCGGGTGGATCACGAGGTCAAGAGATCAAGACCATCCTGGTCAACATGGTGAAACCCCGTCTCTACTAAAAATACAAAAATTAGCTGGGCATGGTGGCGCGTGCCTGTAATCCCAGCTACTCAGGAGGCTGAGGCAGGAGAATTGCCTGAACCCAGGAGGTGGAGGTTGCGGTGAGCCGAGATTGTGCCATTGCACTCCAGCCTGGGTAACAAGATCAAAACTCTGTCTCAAAAAAAAAAAAAAAAAAGAAGGAAAATAAAAAGAAGCTGGCATGTGCAGATTTCATGGAAGGAAAGGAGCAGAAGAGAAAGAGGAGATACCAGGCTCTTTTCACAACACGGGAATGCCCATGGGACTAAAAGTGAGAACTCACTCACTTCCATGAGAATGGCACTGAAAACATTTATGAGTAAACTGTTCCCATAACCCAAACACCTCCCACCCTGTCCCACTTCCAACAATGAAGATCACAAGTCAACATTGCACTAGGTGGGGCCAAATACACCATATTCATATGGTAGCAATGATCAATTCCAGATCCTTCGGCAGTTTATTACCTGCCATGTACTTGTCAGTATTCTTGATTATGAACAACAGAAGACAACTCCGGTAAGTCTAAGTAAAAATTAAATACATTTAAAGTATTTAAAGTAATTTAAACGTCTTTAAACACAGAGAACCAGCTTTCAGAAAGGACAGAGACAAAAGGAGACAAGTGCACCAAAGATTATGCCTCAAGCTTGTCTCTTGAGGATGCCAACCACCTTTCTCTGGCAGCCCTGTCACTAAACATTTTCTGAGTTCCTGAACTGCTCCATCTGTGAGTTCCTGCCACTGC
This sequence comes from Leontopithecus rosalia, assembly GCA_028533165.1. Classification (NCBI taxonomy): domain Eukaryota; kingdom Metazoa; phylum Chordata; class Mammalia; order Primates; family Cebidae; genus Leontopithecus; species Leontopithecus rosalia. The sequence continues at coordinate 65,661,728 of CM052664.1, forward strand.
ATTATTATACTCTGCTTTCTGGGGCAGATGCTTTAAGTGTAGAGGATGCAAGGACTAAACTCTGCATGCTATATAACTCCCAGATGATAAGACATTTGAATGAGGAGGAGCCCTAAATTACAAGTGTCCGCTACTTAATGGGGTAATGCATGAGCAAGTAGGCTTTGAATGTTTATTCTTCCATTATCACTTTGAATAATAGATGCAAAATGGTCTGACTATGAGTAAAAATTCTAGCCAAATCATCCAAAATGTAATTGTTTGGAACCAAGCAGCTTAGTATATACACACCCTCACCTAACCTGGTTTCCAGCTGCGTCTTCATGGAAAAGTGATTATTTAGATGACAGAACCGGAGATTAGCCATGATTACTGAAGGCAGGATCACCGTTCATGTGGAGGTCATATGCACACAGCATTCTCCATGTCTCCTCCCTTTAGGGGTTTATGCATCCTTAGGTGTGTTTGTTCATCATTGCTTCAGGGATTACACGAGGTGACATAACCTCAAAATCCGATTTCAGGATTAGAGGAGACAGGTCTGATTTGGCCACCTGCTAATCCAAATATCCCTATTCCTAGATTTACCTGAGCACTGAATTTGACATAGCAAGCACTTTGCTTCTTGATAAAATGGAACTTTGTTTTGATATATGTGGTTAGTTCTTTTGGGGACTTTGTGGGAATTAAGAGTGATTGTCGAAATAGAATTTTTGGGTATTCCTGGGTCCTCTAATTAAATAACAGAACATATCATCAACACATCACTCACCACTGAAAATCTGCTTTACTAAATTAACAAACGACTTTTATCTGAAACATTGGCATTTGCAAAGAGAACTTACTCTTTCTACTTTGATGAATTACTCTTTTGATTCCTTTAATGTCTGTCACCGTTTGAAATAACTAATTCAGTATAGCTCCTCTTTAAATAAAATGATAGCTTGAGATAATTATAAATTCACATGCAGTTATAGGAAATAATACAGACAGATCCCATCTACCATGTACCCACTTTCCCTTAGTAGTAACACTGCAAAACTCCAGAAAAATATCGCATCCAGGGTATTGGCACTGAACCAACATGTTGAATAGCTTTCCATCACCACAAGGATCTCATGCCGCATTCCTTATTTCTATAATTTTTCCATTTAAAGGGTGTTATATAAATTGACTCGTAGTATTTAACCTATTTAGATTAATGTTTTAACACTTAGTGTATTTCTATGAAGATTCATTCAAGGCATAACATAGTTAATTTCCTTTTATTTCTTAGTATTCTAGGGTATGGATGTACTACAGTCTGTATGAATGTTCACCAATTGCAGTACATCTGTGTTTTTCTAACATTAAGCTATTACAAATAACTCTGCTATAAATATTCATGTACCAATTTTTGTGTGAATATAAGTTTTCATATATCTGGAGTAAATTTGCAGGAGAGGAATTACTAGGTTGTATGGTAGTTGAAAATTTATGTTATTGAGAAATTTCCAAATTGTTTTCCAGAGTTTCTGCAATATTTTACCAGCCATTATTAATGATCCAATTTCTCTGTATCCTTGTTTTGTATTTCTTTTCCCTTTCTTCTTCTAGATTTCTTTTTTGAGGTGAGAAATTAGATTATTGATTTGGGAACTTTCCATTTTTTACTGGTATATGTATTTGATATTGTAAATTTTCCTTTCAGCACTGCTTTGATTGGATTGTATGTATTTATATGATCTATTTTACTTTAATTTTGTTCATTTTATTTAGAAATTAGTTGTTTAGTTTTCAATGCTTAGAGATTTTTCTGTTACCATTCTATTATTGATTCCTGCTTTGATTTTACAATGGTGAGGCACAGTCTCTATGATTTCTTTTTTTCAAATTTATTAAGCTTTGCTTTGTGGTTCAGGATATGTGCTATCTTGGCATATATTCCAAGTATGCGTGAGAAGAATGTACAGTCTGTTGCTGGGTGGAGTGTTCTGAAAATATCAGTTGATCTTCTTGGCTGATAGTGTTGAATTCTTTTGAATCCTTGAATTTTTTTCTGTCTGGTCTTTTGCCACTTGTTGAAACAGGGTGTTGAAATATTCAACTAAATTTTTGTTGTTGTTGCTTTATTTTTTAATTTTAAAAATTAAAAAAATAGATATAGGTCTTACTATTTTGACCAGGCTGGATTGGAACTCCTGACCTCAAACAATCCTCCCATCTCAGCCTCTCAAAGTGCTGAGCTATCATGCAAGGCCTCAATTAGAATTGTAAATTGTCTATTTCTCTTTTCAGTTCTATTGATTTTTTTTTCAGCTCTGTTGTTTGGTGAATACACATTTAGGATTTCTACATCTATTTGGTGAATTAACCTTTTTATTATTATATAATGCAGCTATCTGTCGCTAATTATTTTATTTGTTCTGAAATTTACTTAATTTAATATTAATATTCATGATTCCTTTTGATTTAATATTTTTGTGGTATATCTTTTTTCCATCCCTTCAATTTAAAGTGGCCTTTCTTATAGATACAATATAGCTCAGCCATGCTGTTTTGTTTTGTTTTGGTTTTTGGTTTTGTTTTTTTTTTTTTTGAGACTGAATTTCAGAAGTCTCGCTCTGTTGCCTAGGCTGGAGAGCAATGGTGTGATCTTGGCTCACTGCAACTCCATCTCCCAGGTTCAAGCAATTCTCCCATCTCAGCCTCCCAGGTAGCTGGGACCACAGGCTAATTTTTGTATTTTTAGTAGAAACAGGGTTTCACCATGTTGACCAGGCTGGTCTTGAACTCCTGAGCCCAAGTGATCTGCCAGCCTCGGAATTCCAAAATGCTGAGATGTCTGGCATGAGCTATTGTGCCTGGCCCAGTTGGGTCACGCTTTTTAATTCACTTTGCTAATTTCTGTCTTTAATTTGGTGCATATAAGCCATATTTATTTAATACATTTATTGATATGATAAAGCTTAAGCCTACCATTTTATTTTTTAATTGATCCTTTATGTTTTTTATTTTCTATTGCTTTTTTCTGCTTTAGATTTTAATTCAATAGTAAATCTACAGTAGTTTCAATGTATCCTTTTGTATAACTTTTTCAGCATTCCCCCTGGTTATGTATACATGTCAATTATCACATCCTATGGGCGTTGCCAGTTAAGAGATGTGTAGACATCTTACCTCTCCTCATATTCCTTTATCCTCCATTCATAATATATTTACCTTATGTACATTTAGAACCACATTAGATTGTGTTATAATTTTGCCTTATGAATCACATATAATTTAGAAACTCAAGACAGGTTTTAAAAATGCATTTACGCATGCTTTGACTCCTTACATTGTTCTTTCTGCTTCCCTGATTGTTGAGATTCCTCCTATGACTACTATTTCTTTAGTTTAGTGAACTTCCTTTAGCCCTTTTTTAGGGTCAGCTTTCTAGTGCCACATACTCTTCGTTTTTCCTTCAACTGAGAAGGCCTTGATTTTCTCTTCATTCTTGAGCATATTTTCACTGGATATAAGATTCTGAGTTTAAAGTTCTTTTCTTTTGGCACTTGAAAAATGTTTGCCTTTCTTTCTGATCTTTATGATTTCTGAAAAGAAACTTGCTGGCATCAATCTGTTTTCCCCCTGTAGATAAGGTGTCATTCCTCTCTTGTTACTTCTAAGATTTCACTTTTTTTGGTCTTTAGTTTTCAGAAATTTGGCTATGATGTGTCTTGTTACAGATTTCTTATGGTTTATACTCTCTGGGATTCACTCAGCTTCTTGAATCTGTAGCTTTATATTTTTTGGCAACTTTGGAAAGTTTTTAATTTATTTCTTCAAGTATGTTTTTAGCTTTATCCTTTTTTCTCCTCTTCTTCAAAACCGATGATACAAATCTTAGAACTTTTCTTACAGTACCACAGGTCTGTAAGGATCTATTTTGTTTTGTTTTATCTTCCATGATGTACATTTTCTGTTTTTCAGATTGTATACTTCTTATTCAAGCTCTAAGTTTATTGATTATTTCCTCTGTGGCTTTCTTTCTGTTGTTGACCCCAACCATTACGTTTAAATTTATCTTTGTACTTCACAGTTTGTTTCCTTGTATCTTCTCTTTTTTGACTTGGCTTTATATTTTTGGCTGAGACTTTCCATATTCTCAAACATTATTTATACAGTGTTTATGATTGCTCATTCATGCATTTTCATGATAGTTATTAAGAGCTTTATAATTCTAACATTTTTGTCACCTCGCTCACTATTGATATCTATTTTTATTTGTTTGGGCATCTTCCTGATTTTAGGTATGATGAGTAATTTTTTTATTGAAATATGCACTTTTAAAATTAAATTATGAGACTGAATCTTATTTAAGCTTTCTGTTCTAGCTGGCTTCCCTTCGCAGTTCTCCAACAGGGGGACTATAGGGTAGAGACTTGTTAATCCCATTAGACGTAGAAATCCACATTCCCCATTTGGTCTCCATTTACACTAACTGGGAAAGTTATTACAGCTGAGAGAAGTGAAGGAGGGCATTCTGCCTCCCCACTACTAGGCATCCACTGAAAGCTCCCTGGATGGGAGGGGGAAGATTGCCTTGTCACTGCACTTTACGTGGCCTTTGCTGATATTTCTGTGGTGTAGAGGTAGGGTGACCTAGTTATCAGTGGGCAGGTGTGAAAGTCCTGATTTTCCATCTTGAAAATTCCCTTCCTTTGATACCACCCAACTAGGGAAGATGGAGGGTTCCTCATTATCGCCAAGTGGAAGCAGAAGCTCAGGCTTCCCATGTGGTCTCCTCTGACACCTCAGGGAAGAAGAGGTTTGTTACCACCTGATGGAAATAAAAGCCCCAAATCCCCACTCAGTCTTATTTGCCATAATTTCAGTGGGGGAGTTGGGGTGATTCTTTATGGCCAGGCAGGATTGTAAGTGTAGACTCCCAACTAGACCCTCACTGTTATGGATGCATTGGGGGTCACCAAGTTTCCACGGTGTTTTTTTTGGCCAGAGTAGAACTTTTATGTCTAAAATTTTCCGTCTTGTTATGCTGGCCATTTCCAAATCTTTTGCCTATAGAGAGCAGGATTTTGTTGGGGCTTTTCTTTTCCCTCTGCTCCCAATGAGACATCCAGATTGCCAATTTCTTGGGTTCCAAGTCTTGTGTATATATAAGTCCAAAAGAAAACCTAAGCAGTGCACCCTGCTGTCATCTCTTGGTTCCTGTGGTCCCAAGCCTGTTTTCTCTCGACTTCTCAGGATTTTTTTTTTTGGTTTGTCCAAGGATTTTAATGACCCTCTGTAGGAGATATAGAGAAATGTGTTCCATTTTCCTGGAAGAAGTTCGGTATGCTTTTTAAATAATAAATTCATAAAGGACTCTAAATACTCATTTTTTATAAAAAGTAACTATTCACTGCATTTTTTCCTTAAAAGGAAAGATATGTTGATGTGCCTTTTAAGTCTTATTTTGTCTCCTTTTGGCTTCTGTCAGCACTTAGAGGAAAAACACATAGTTAATAGTACTATTGTCTGTAGTATTCACATTATTGAAAATGCATATGCACATTATGTTTCATTTGAGACTGAGATCTTCCATTTTCTTTCATTTTTTAAAGAGAATCCAAATTGCTCAGATCTTAAGAGCTTATCATTTCTTTTTCAGTAATAATATTTAAAACAACAATTTTTCAGTGTGTTAATGCAGGTATCTTTTATTGAATTACTCCCAAATTGTCATTCCAAATGTCAGCATTTACAATGCTATAAATTTGAAAATACTTCTTATGTCACAGTCATGCAAACAGGTAAAATATATTATTCAGTTATTCCAAATTTATTTGTAAATTATTTTTTCAATATTTAAAGTAAACAATCACTTAATCACTTATTGGCATTAACATAATGGCCTATCATCTGAGCTTGCAATATTTGTAGAATATTTGAAGAACTGAGCTTGCTAATTAGCCACATCAAGTATTATATTCATATTAAGTAGCATTATTGCTACCTGATGGCAGTGTTTGTTGAAACAGAAGCTTGTGTCTGTCTAACACGAAAGTTTTATTTTAAGGGACTAACCCTTCAGTATTCACTTAATTTTATTCAGGTCTTTTTCACATTTTAGAGCGGCAGTTGATGTAGAGAGTAGTGCACTGGCTTTGAAATTTGACAGGTCAATATACAAATCATTTTGTTGGGACTAACATATGGCTTTTTGCTTCTATCTATAAATTAAAAAAATAATAAGATCCATGTTGTTGAATGGGCAGAGAAGCAAGTTACAAGGCACATAATAAGCATCAATCAATGATTATTATATACTAGCATTGAAAATATAATTTATTGAATCAATTTTGTGTCACTTCACAGAAATGTGAGTTCCAAAAAACAGAATCCCTGACCTTAAAAAAACTTTCTATTCTATTGGAAAGTTAAAAGATGTATAAAAACCTATGGTCCATGAAATGAAATAATAAATACCATAAGAAAATTGAAAATAGTGTGCTTTAAAAGGAAAAAGAACAAAATTACATTCTTGTTATTAAGTTCAAGAAGACTTCAGAAAAAATGTGACACAAGAGCTAGGTCTCGATGCAATCCCTATCAAAATATCAACAGCATTCTTCACAGGAATAGAAAAAAAATCCCTAAAATTTATATCAAACCACAAAAGATCCAGAAAAGCCAAAGCAATCCTAGGCAGGAAGAACCAACCTGGAGGCATCATATTACCTGACTTCAAATTATACTACAAAGCTATAGTAACCAAAATAGCATGATACTGGCATTAAAAATAGACACATAATCCAAGAACCCAGAAATAAATTCATCCATTTATAGTCAATCATTTTTTGAAAAAGGCATTTGGGGACAGGGCAATCTCTTCAATCAGTTGTGCTGGGAACACTGGATAGCCATAAGTAGTAGAATAAGATTAGACCCCTATCTCTTACTGTATTAAAAAATCCAATAAAAATAAGTAAAAGCTTTAAATAGAAAACCTTAAACTATGAAACCGCTAGGAGAAAATATTGCAGAAATGCTCCAGGATGTTGTCTGTGCAAAGATTTCTTAAATAAGACCTCAAAAGGACAGGCAACCAAAGCAAAAATAGGCAAATGAGATCACATCAAGCTAAAAGGCTTACACACAACCACCACCACCACAACAACTAAGCAGTTGACAAAGTAAGGAGACAACTTACAGAGTGGGAGAAAATATCTGCAGACTATTCAACTGTCAAGGGATTAATAACTGGAACATATAAGGAGCTTGAACAACTCAGCAAAACCACAAATAATCCAACTTAAAAATGAACAAAATATCTAAACAGACGTTTCTCAAAAAAAGATATCTAAATAGTCAATGGGTACATAAAAAATGCTCAACACTACTAATCATCGGAGATATGCAAATCAAAGCCACAATGAGATAATTATCTCACCTCAGTTAAAATGGCTTGTATCAGAAAGTAAAAAATAATGAACACTGGCAAGAATACAGAGGAAGGGGAACACTTATACACTGTTAGTGGGTATGCACATTTATACAGCCACCATGGAAATGAGTATGGAGGTTCCTCTCTAGAAACCAACAACAGAGCTATTATATGATCCAGCAATTCCACTGTTGGACATATTCAAAAGGAAAGAAATCAGTATATGAAAGTTGTATCTGGACTTACATGTTTATTTCAGCACTGTTTATGATAGTTAAGATATGAAATCAATTGTGTCCATCAATGGATGAATGGATAAAGAAAATGGGGTGCATATTCCATATACAATGGAATCTTAAAAAATCCTGTCGGGCCGGGCGCGGGGGCTCAAGCCTGTAATCCCAGCACTTTGGGAGGCCGAGGCGGGTGGATCACGAGGTCATGAGATCGAGACCAACCTGGTCAAAATCGTGAAACCCCGTCTCTACTAAAGATACAAAAAATTAACTGGGCATGGTGGCGCGTGCCTGTAATCCCAGCTACTTGGGAGGCTGAGGCAGGAGAATTGCCTGAACCCAGGAGGCGGAGGTTGCGGTGAGCCGAGATTGCGCCATTGCACTCCAGCCTGGGCAACAAGAGCGAAACTCCGTCTCAAAAAAAAAAAAAAAAAAAATCCTGTCATTTGCAACAACATAGATGGACTCAGAGGACATTAAGTAAAATATCAAGGCACAGAAATAATAATATCACATATTCTTGCTCATATGTGGGAGGTAAAATAATTGATTTTCTTAGAGATAAATATTAGACAAAATGTTTGCCAGAGTCTGGTAAAGGTAGTGGGAAGGGAGAGATAAAGAGGGGTTGGTTAATGGGTGCAAAATGCAGTTAGAAAAAATAAGATCTAGTCTTCAGTAGCATGATAGTGTGACTTTAGTTAACAATAAGCAATTGCATATCATATATCTAGTCTTCAGTAGCATGGTAGTGTGACTGTAGTTAACAATAAGTGATTGTATATCATGTATCTATTCTTCAGTAGCATGATAGTGTGACTGTAGTTAACAATAAGGGATTGTATATCATGTATCTAGTCTTCAGTAGCATGATAGTGTGACTGTAGTTAACAATAAGGGATTTTATATCATGTATCTAGTCTTCAGTAGCATGATAGTGTGACTGTAGTTAACAATAAGCGATTGTATATCATGTATCTAGTCTTCAGTAGCATGATAATGTGACTGTAGTTAACAATAAGCAATTGTATATCATGTATCTAGTCTTCAGTAGCATGATAGTGTGACTGTAGTTAACAATAAGCGATTGCATATCATGTATTTCAAAATAACCCAAAGAGTGAAATTGGAATGTTCTTAGCTTTCAGTGACGTGAAGTCATTTCCAGTTGATAAAGCAGAATGAAAGAATTACATATACAGGTATTTTTAGTGATGTTCAGTAAAGAGTAAATGCACTGAATTGATGAGAACACAAGAAATGTGGACTGTTATGGTGATCTAAAACATAAAATGGAAGCAGATTATTTTATTTTTTATGTGTTAGTTAAAGGGCTGGTTTATGGTAGTGTCTGTCTTTTAAAGCAAACTTATATCCCAATGATTTTTGATATTTCAACTATATTAATATGCATTATACATTAAAAGGGTGAGAAAATGGAGACAGAGAGAAAGTTAAAACAAAAAGATCCAATATAGAAATATATATGACATTTTATAAATTCTAATGTGGACTTGAAGTTTAAAAGGGTCAAAATTAATAATAATAAAAACACCAGGGCTGGGTGCAGTGGCTCACACCTGTATGCCTGTAATTTCAGCACTTTCAGAGGCTGAGGCGGGTGGATCACCTGAGGTCACGAGTTGGAGAAAAGCCTGGCTAACGTGATGAAACCACATCTCTACTATAAATACAAAAACTAGTTAGGTGTGCTGGCAAGTGCCTGTAATTCCAGCTACTCAGGAGGCTGAGGCAAGAGAATTGCTTGAACCCAGAAAGTGGAGGGTGCAGTGAGCAGCAGTACACTGTAGCCTATGGAACAGAGGATACTCTCGGGAAAGAAAGAAGGAAAGGAAAGAAAGAAAGAAAGAAAGAAAGAAAGAAAGAAAGAAAGAAAGAAAGAAAGAAAGAAAGAAAGAAAGAAAGAAAGAAAGAAAAGAAAGAGAGAGAGAAAGAAAGAAAGAAAGAGAGAGAAAGAGAGAGAGAAAGAAAGAGAAGGAAATGATGGAAAGAGGGAGAGAAAGAAAGAAGGAAAGAAAGAAATAGAGAGAAAGAGAAAGAAATGATGGAAGGAAGGAGGGAGAGAAAGAAAGGAAAGAAAGAAGGAAATGAGGGAAGAAAGAGAAAGGAAAAAAGGAAAAGAGATATATAGAGAGAGAAAGTGTAAAAGACAGAGAGAAAGAGACAAGAAAGAGAAGGAAAGAAAGAAAAGATAGAAAAGAAAGAGAAAAAGCAAATAAGAAAAGCACTAGCATATAAAAATAAAACAAACCTGTCTTTCCAGCCATATCTCAAATCTCTAACTTCCACACTTACCTCTTTTTGGAACTCTATTCCTACATTTCTAAATGATGACTTAAAAATAGTACCTTATCTTTGCAAGCTTTTAAAAGCATTCTGTATATCAAATTACACATTCATTAGCTGACTTATTATTTAATTCAATAAACAATTGGTAATTTACATTTTCCAGATATTTTATTTTGTGGTAAGAAGACAAAGATAAATAAGATATGGAAGCTGCTTCCAATAACAGTCTCTGAGTACATATATATATGCGATACAGAAAGGTTAAATGAGTAGGGAATATTTTTTTGGGAGGAGCCACTACAATTTCAATCCTCCCCTTTTCCCCAGGATAGCTGAAGCCTTCTGTGATTGCAGAGTAGAGAGTTGCATCTTAATGTATAACTGCACTCTGTTGACAGCCAAAAGTATATAAATTTAGGAAAAATGGCATAGAACCTGTGGTAGAAATTTTAGTTTGAGTCACTTTTTCTAGGGAGTAGACTCCTGGAAGCAGAGATTGAGAAGGTATTGGTGGTAGCCAATTTAGGAGGTCCTGTACACATGAAGAGATTTTTTTCAATTAAAAAGACTAGACAGAAAAACATCAGCAAATCCACAAAAGAGTCCCCATGTGAAAGTCAACTGTAAATATTTGTGAGGCCCAGAGAAAATAAAATACCCTGCCCTGACGTCGAAATCTCTGCAGCAACAATAGAAGGATCAGGAAAAAAAAAAAAGATTTACAAGCTAGGCAAGGAGGAACTGTGATCAGTGTGTAAAGAAAGAAAGATATTAACCTTTGCCGCACTGCAAGAAGCTAATTCTAACCGGGTCTCAAATTGGGATTCAACTGAGGGAGAAGATGTAGTTTCAAATCTAGTTGGAAATCTATCTGGCTACTACATGTAACGAGACGTTTTCTTTTTCTGCTGAGGAAGAAGATTTAGCTTCAAATCTAGTTTCAAACCTATCTGGCTGCTACATGTAACTAGACATTTTCTTTTTCAGCTACTTCATTGAGACTATGTTTGCAGTTTAGAGTGATTATAAGGATTTTTCTTATTTAAGGAAGTTGAGGAAATTTACAGGACAGCCTGAGTTTGTATGCAAGGGCAGAGAAGTAGTTGGTCCCACCAAGCAGGGATGAAAACACAGTGTGACACAAAATAAAGTGACTTTTATGATTGGCTCTCTTTGAGTCCTGCTTGTTATAGTTACATAAAAAAATAAAAGAGAGCAGGCCACAGTCTTAGAGGCCACACACTCAGGCTTCACTGAAAATTGGTTTTCCTGGAGGGAACACAGCAGCTGATTTTCAGTGACTGGGTGGTCAGGTCATCAGAAGGGAATGGCCACTGCTCCCTGACATAGTGGCTGATTCTGAGCTTCCTCTCGTATATATCAGAATATAATACATTCTGATAATTAAAGAATATATATGTATTTATACATATAAAAGACCCCAAAGCATATTATATTGATACTGTATATACAATACGTATAGTTGCGTGGAATTATAATACATACCTATATGCCTATATACATTTGTAAAGTGTTTAAAATAGATTGTTATGTTACATAAACTGTAGGCAACATTTCACTCTACACTTGATTGCTAGAATAGGAAACAGTTTTGGAAAGCTAAAGTGTGAAATTTGACTGCAGGCAGGGAAGTGGCAGTAGGCACTATCCTTCGGGTCAGGAATTCAAGCTTGTTTCTTGCCCTGTCTCTACAAGTCTAGTTCTCAATTTATTCATCCAAAAAAAGAGGATAGGACTAGAGTCCACAGTCCCTCAGGCCCCCGGCTGTTCTAACATTTAATCATTCTCATAGATCAAGTAAATGAAGCTTGTACCACACAGAACTGACAATCTGGTTTTAGGTTAATTTCGCAGTTTTAAGACTCCTTCCTCAGATTTCTACTCTAGTGATACTGCGTGATAATGGATTAACCCGATAAAGCTCTGAAGGTTAAGGCTTATATAATACATATAAACCTGAAGGTAATATCTCTGGAAAAACTGAAAGTGTTTTCAAGGTTAAGGTATTTTATGATTCTTAACTCTTCTAAAATTTCATCTGGTATGTTCCTTCCTGGTCTGGCCATAACCCAGATCTTTTAAATCAGCATGACATGGCCTTATCTTACCCGATATGCAGGTAATTTCAGTTTGCAGGTGAAGACAGCTCACAACCAAGCTGCATTACCTGCCTATAGCCATGAGTCTTATTTTCATCAGTGATTTCTTGGTTCTAGAAAATACTTTTTTTTCCATTTGTACTTGATGGCTTTGCTTTCTTGTGCCATGGAACTATTAAAGTACTTTTTTCTTTTCTGTCGTTAGCAAACGAACCCAGCAACAGAGCTGCCGTTCCATGCTGAAAATTTATGGCACGGAAGCCTGATCGTGTCTGGCCTCCAGGATCTTGCAGGTAACTGTGGTATTAAGTACCATTACCACATTACTTTCAGAAACTGACAGCCAATAAGAAAAGGCTTGGGGGAGTATGCTGACATTGTGGAAATAGCCACTTGAAGAGTCATGAAAAAGAGAATTTAAAAATAATTCCCAGCATAACCTTCTTTGACAGACAACTTTGGGGAACTTTTCTTGCCAGATGTCAAGATAGAAGTTTGGGATGGGGTCTTCCACATTCCGCATAGGATCCAGTACTGAGGAAAATCCAGATGTCTTATAAGAGAAAAAAAAAGGGGGGCTTGAAACAAGACAGATGTTAATCAGTGCTTGTAAAATAAACACAGAATATGCTGCTCAGTGATGCTCTTGGCAAAAAGAGAGAAAAACAGAAGGACAAGTAGCAAACTAAATCATTATACCAATGATGGTTTAATTAGGTCAAGGGCAGTTTTGCTTATTGCTTGCCTGATTTTTGTCTTATATAATTGGACTTCATATCTGATTTTCAGCTTACTGCATTTGCAAAAATGTACTTCATACTGCCTTCATTATTTTCTTGACACTTGAAAAATTAGAGGCTTTGCGTTGTTTTAAATCAAAAGTGAATTTTACTCTTAGACTATGCAGATTTCTCTTGTACGTGCTGAATCTCTGTTATGTACAAAACTTCTGTTGACATCCATGAAAGATTCACACTCAGTATATGCAATATAGGTCAGCATGGCTTATAAGCCACTCAAGGTGCAGATCAGACAATTGCACTCCCTGGGAGTACATCTGAAATGAATTTTGAAAGGTCTAGAGGTTTTGTTTGGCAAAGAATTGAACAAGAAATCTCTTGGGCTTCCTTAGAGAAGTTTTCCTGAAGGAAATCCTTTTTGTGTGTGTATTTGACATTTAGAAAGGAAAATCAAACATAAAACCTTTGGTCAGGTCCACATTCTTCTTTTTCTGTGTTAGTTCATATTCAGAACATTTGAAGAACAACGTGGGCATAAGGTATATTTTAGGAAAAGATGAACACTAGGAGGGTATTTCCTTAAAAAATAAAATTATTTTTGGCAACATGATAGCCAAGGTTTTTATTTATTATTAACAAAAATAATAACTACCATTTATACTCCAAGAGTTCTCTAATCTCCATAACCAATCTGAGGTCCCTTTTTGACAGCTCTGAACCTAAGACGTCAGGAACAACATCAATATAAGGCCCTTTACTTTTATGGACAACCATTACATTGCTATTTTTATAAGTCAGAAATGACTAAGTATCGGAATCTCATATGATTCACCTAAAAGATAAAGTGAGACTATCAACAACAGAAACAATCATGGAATTTCCCTATATTTATGTTTTTTCTTACAGACTAAAGGGATAATCATTTAACTGTAGTCTCATTAAGGTCACATGTTGCATTGAAATAGCAATTTTAATAATTTTTATAAAGAAATAAATTACCCCTGTATTTCTATATTTCTTTTTTAGTCTAAGTCTTCAGTAATTTAAGTACTACTTAGGTGTAGCAGCCACCTTATGTAAAAATCTTACTATCTGTTTATCTGAATAAATGATGATGCTGTGAATAGAAGTATAAATAGAGACAAGATACATAATTTAATTTCTACTAACGGACAGTAACCAGCCCAAAACTTTCGCCTGTGCTTATTGTGATTGTTAGTATACAATTATACTAAATATATTTCAAGTTATAAGTAAAAACATATGCTGCACATTTGCATCCAACAAATACTCATACAGTGTCCCAAATAAAGAATACATTATTATGCATACTTAACTTCATATTGGAGTCATGATATGAATAGGAAATATGTATTGAAATTCCAGCTACTATGGTTGAAGAAACAAAACAAAATAAGACTTGCTTTCCACCCTCAGAGAGCTAAAGGTAAACTTCCTAGTAGAGATTTAATTGTGCAAATTATCAAATGACAGAAAATTTTGAACATTTAGAATTGTATAAACATGATATTAAATGCCTTTTGAGAAAGTGAGGTTTTTGCCTTTGATATTTTTCTTTCATTTATGTCGTTCTTTCAACAAAATTCCAAATGAGTACCGGTAATTTGTTGGAGCACCGTCTTAGACGCCAGTGAAGTAAGGAAAAACACAAATTGAGCTGTATTTGTCCAGATGGGGGGCGCACTTTCTAAGAAAGGCTGCATAACACTGTGGCCAGAAGGACTTTGGAATCAAAGATATAAATTTGAATCCTGGTTCCTCTATATATTACTCGTATGTACTTCCTGAGCCTTTATGTCCTTTCCAGTGAGATAAGAATACTACTTTACAGGGTTAGTAATTTTGAAAAAAAATTGGAATGTCTTGTTTCAACCAGTTAAACAAGCAAACAAATAAACAGAATCATACTGTGATGTCAGGAATACTTTTTGTTGATAGGCGACCTACCCATCCTGATACAAGCAAGTAGGACTAGCTTCATGTCCTCTCTCTTATCTTCAACTCTTCTTGCTGTATTCTACTGATTCTCCAGTTTCTTATACACACAAATTTGAATATATACAATTCAAAATATTATTTTAAATTACATAGCACAGTTGACTAAACTTTCCTTTTTGCATTTTACTTTTTACACTTTTTAAATCTTGCCTTTCGCATGAATACAGATACATCCTCTGTGCTATGTATCATGCAACCTGTATTTGATGATTTCTTTTTATTTAATGTATTTTAGACTATGCGTACTTAATATTGATGTTTCTTATTCTGCCCTTTTTTGGATATGAACCCTTTGATAAACTGAATACAGTAACTGACAATTCTATATTTCAAATTAAATTTTTATGGAATCTTGAAATTATAAGAAAAATTAGAGGTCACTTTTTCTATCATGTTTGTAAACATGCTTTTCTATTTATCTGCACAAAATCTGTATTTTAAAATACAGGTGCTAAAAGCATGAAATAATGAGATAGGTACATACAAACTACACTGCTATTCAAACAAGAATTTGTACATAGTAAGTACCTTTAAAAACTACCAGTAACTAATAAACAAGACCAATGAAGAATCTGCCATTTGCTAGGCAATGTGTCTCCTGCTTTACATGTACTATCTGATTAATCCGCTTTTATCTGTTTTTTCAATCATCGCAGCAATTACATGAGACAAGCCTCATTTAAAAACCCATTATAGAGATTAGGAAGCTGAAGCTAACAAAGGTTAATGTAATAGATCTAGAAAGCCATTTATGTAGGATACAATTAAATGTAGAATCAATCTTAAAAATCGAGCAATTTTTCTGCTTGGATCAGCTGCTTCTAGGCCTTCTGAAGAACTTGATATCAATCTTCTGGCTTCATTTATTAAAAAACCACAGGCAGTCCTGGAGTTGTAAAGAAGCCTTGTCTGAATAGACATGCATTGTGTTCAAGAGAGCTCATGAAGGCTCAGAAAGTTTTTCACAGCCCGTATTCCATCTAGAATTAGGATATTGAGGAAATTATTCAAGTACCTCAGTTTCACATGTGAAATCTACAGCCCAATGAGAGCACTCCTGCCCCACACCACAGGCACTCTTTGTGTGTCTTTACCGATCTGCTGAGATTGTAAAATATTTTTGTATGCAGCTTTATGCTAAAGCTCTCCAGGAAGTCCTCTGAACTTAACCAAAATCTAGAAAAGCTGATAGACGGTAAATCTTCATCATGAATTTTGAAAGGTTAGGCTTTGTGGGAGAATGCTTTTCATAAAACAATCAAAACTTTTCCAGGATGATAAACAATACATTCAGAACATAGATACTTCACTTTCTAGCATTTTTATAACACCAAAACTCTCCAAATGAAATCTTATACACAATAGGACAATTATTAAAGCAGATTAAAAGAATTGAATCAAGTTGCAATCTATAACCAACATATTTCACATTTTTCTGTTTCAAATGGCTTATGATGACAAAAATGTATGTGTATGTTCATGTATGCTTGTGCATTTATATACATACAGGCATGCCTCATTTTATTGCACTTTGCTTTATTGTGCTTCACAGATGTTTTACTTTTTTTTAGAAACTGAGGGTATGTGGCAACCCTTCATCAAGCAAACCTATCAATGCCATTTTTCCAATGGCACGTGCTCTCTTCATGTCTCTGCATTACATTTTAGTAATTCCCAAAGAGTCCCAACTTTTTCATTATTATTATATCTCTTATACTGATTGTTGATTAGTGCTTTACCAACTGGCCATTCCTCATCTCTTCCTCTCCTCAGACCTCCCTATATCCCAGGACACAACAATTTTAAATTAGGTCCAGTTAGTTACCTTACAAGGGCCCCTAAATACTGAAGTGAAAAGGAGAGCTGCAGATTTCACTTTAAATGAAAAGCTAGAAATAACAAAGCTTAGAGAGGAAGGCACATTGTAAGCTGAGAAAAGCCAAAAGCTGGAACTCTTGCACCATGTAGCCAAGTTGTAAATGCAAAGGAAAAGCTCTTGAAGAAAATTAAATATGCTACTCCAGTGAACACCTAATAATAAGCAAAACAGCATCATTGTTGACAAAGAGAAAATTATACTGGTCTCGATACAAGAGCAAAGGAACCACAACATTCCCCTAAAGCGAAGCCTAATCCAGAGAAAGGGCCTAAATATATTGCATTTTATGAAGGCTGAGAGAGCTGAGGAAGTTGCAGTAGAAAAGACAGAAGTGAACAGAAGTTGGTTCCTGAGGGATAAGGAAAGAAACCATCTCCATAACAAAAAACGTGCAAGGTGAAGCCACAAGTTCTAACTAGAAGCTGCAGCAAGTTTTTCAGAAGATCTAGCTAAACAAAAGATTTTCAGTGTAGACAAATGTCTTCTACTGGTAGAAGACAACATCTGGAATTGTCACAGTTAGAAAGAAGGAGGCAATGCCTTGCATCAGACTTCAAAGGAAACTTACTCTCTTATTAGAGGTTAATGCAGCTGCTTACCTAAAGTGACGCTAATGCTCATTTACCATCTTCAGGGGGTAGGGCCCTTTAGAACTACACTAAATCTACTCTGTCTGTACTCTATAAATGGTATGACTTAGCCTACATACCACTACATACTGAATATCCAGTAAAATCCATGATTTTCTGGATATTTTTAAACCCATAAACCCACTACTGCGACATGATGCTCAGGGAAAAACAAAATTATTTCAAGGTATTATTTCTCCTTGACAATGTACCTGGTCACCCAGGAGCTATGATGGAGATTAATGTTGTCCCAGGAGTTTAATGTTGTTTCCATGCCTGCCAATACAACATCCATTTTATAACCCATGGACCAAGGCCTCATTTCAGCTTTCAAGTCTTATTATTTAAGAAGTACATTTTGAAAGGCTATAGCTGCCATAGATAGTGATTTTTCTGATGGGTCTGGGCAAATTTAATTGAAAAACTGGGGCAAGGGCCCCAGTTAGTAGAGTCTAAGTCTAGCATTGCTTTCAGGGAAGACTTAAAACCTTACTGTTTCTTGTACAGACCTTGGAGTGAACACTGAGAGCTCTGAACTCTTTTGTTTTTTGTTTTTGTTTTTTGTTTTTTTGAGACGGAGTTTCGCTCTCGTTACCCAGGCTAGAGTGCAATGGCGCAATCTCGGCTCACTGCAACCTCCGCCTAATGGGTTCAGGCAATTCTCCTGCCTCAACCTCCCGAGTAGCTGGGATTACAGGCACGCACCACCATGCCCAGCTAATTTTTTTGTATTTTTAGTAGAGACGGGGTTTCACCATGTTGACCAGGATGGTCTCGATCTCTTGACCTAGTGATCCACCCGCCTTGGCCTCCCAAAGTGCTGGGATTACAGGCTTGAGCCACCGCGAATGTATCCTTTTCTTCTCCATATTCTTCACAAGAAAACAACCACGACAATTTTTGATATAAATACGTATACCAGTCAGGGAATTAGAGCCACTGTATTATAGGAATAAGGTACTTATTACAGAATTAAAATTTACAGCAATATAGTAGGAGCAGGGCATATAACTCTCTGGAATAAGGATTAGAAGAAGAGAAATAGTTGCTGACACGTCTTCCAGAAGCACTAGCATAAGTGGACAGATCAGAGCTTTCAGGAGAAGCCAATAAGCCCAGACTAGCCTGCTACAACAGGCTGTTTCTTGTACAGAACTTGAAGTGACCATGGACAGACCACGTCTGAGGGTCTGTGTCCAAGCCTCTGGTAGTGTTTAGGGCTCCTACTAGTCTACAGGACTACCAGCTAAATAATAGCTGGACACAAGAGAAAGGTGGAATGAAATGAGTGGTTCAGCAACATATTTGACCACAATGACCTTCTAAGAGTAAAGTTGCAAATGAAGTGAAAGTTCGTCTTAGACCAACTCGAACCAGAAATAGGTATTAAAAAAAAAATATAGTGGAAACTGTATTGACTGTCTTGGTGAAATTAACATAGCAGAATACAGCTACTTGCTTCAGCCTAAAGTGATGCATTTATGATATATTTTCTCACTCCATTTCCTCTAAATATAAATGTAACCTTTTGCTGGCTGTTTTTGTAAAACTTCTGGCAACTTAAAATTTATATCTTATTTTTTGTCTTTTTTTAAATTGCATTTTAGGTTTTGGGGTACAGGTGAAGAACATGTAAGATTGTTGCATACTTACACATATGGCAGTGTGATTTGCTGCCTTCCTCCCCATCACCTATATCTGGCATTTCTCCCCATGTTATCCCTCCCCAACTCCCCACCCCGTGCCGTCCCTCCCCTATTTCCCCCCTGACAGACCAATACTCTGATAAGAAATGAGGGAGTCAATCTGCTTCAAAATCTTCAAGAAATTTTTTATCACATCTTATTATTTTGATTGGCTTCCAAATGTATGTCTAAAGCAGTCACCATCTTCGGTGGAATGAAATATTCTGTTCGGCTTAGAGTAGTTAGTATCCACTGTTAAAACTGGTGATGAGGCCAATCCCATTCAGATATCAGGACCACGTGTACGTTTATGCAGACAGCTGCATAGTGTCTATGTGAATGGTGTCCTTCCGAAATTGGCTAAGATGGAAGAGAAGTAATACTTAGCTCTCCTACACCAACTAAAGAAAAGTTCTCAAAGCTGATGAATGCTATAGCTTCACAATCAAAGAGTGAATTAAGTAGCCTGCAAGATTAATGTAAACAAGCAAAGTGTACGTGGATATATCTTGATGAAATTTTTGGACTGCAAGCATAGAAATAAAACATTAAAAACTTCCGCAGAGCGTAAAACAATTGTCTAGTCAGAGAAGAGGATTAGGTTGTCATCAGATGTTCAAATGACTGTATTAAATGTTTTTAAAAAAGGGGGAGGGGACAATCTTTAAATTTTTAAGAATTTTTTTTTTCTTTTTCTTTTTTTTTTTTTTTGGAGACGGAGTCTCACTCTGTCACCAGCCTGGAGTGCAATGGTGTGATCTTGGCTCACTGCAACCTCCACCTCCCAGTTCAAGCGATTCTCCTGCCTCAGCCTCCTGAGTAGCTGGGATTACAGGCACGCGCTACCGTGCCTGGCTAATTTTTTGTATTTTTAGTAGAGACGGGGTTTCACCATGTTGCCCAGGATGTTCTCAATCTCTTGACCTCATGATCCGCCTGCCTCAGCCTCCCAAAGTCGTTTTTTTTTTTTTTGAGATGGAGTTTCGCTCTTGTTACCCAGGCTGGAGTGCAATGGCACAATCTTGGCTCACGGCAAGCTCCACCTCCTGGTTTCAAGCCATTCTCCTGCCTCAGCCTTCTGAGTAGCTGGGATACAGGTGTGTGCCACCATGCCCGGCTAATTTTTGTATTTTTGGTAGAGACAGGGTTTCACCATGTTGACCAGTCTGGTCACAAACTCCCGACCTCAGGTGATCCACCTGCCTCAGCCTCCCAAAGTGCTGGGATTACAGCCATGAGCCACTGCGCCCAGCCTAAAGTTTTGCAAATTTTAAACACACGCCCCCAATAAAGTTCAACTGTATAGAAAATATAAAGATACATTTGGTTATGCAAGGGCTGACAAAAGTACCAACCACCATTCTGTCCAAAATTAATTACTCCAGGATGTATTGCAGCAAAATAAAAAAAAATTAAGCAAAATAAAAAAATGGGATAACTAAAATAATGCTAAAAATCAGTTACAGTAAGTAATTATTGATACAAATTGTAAATAATTTTTTTAAAATTACAATCCACCTCCAAAATCTCAGAGTCTGTGCTGGGCAAGATGCAAGGAAAGATGGTCTATTGTGGCAATCTTAATTGATTCAAAGTACATGTGCTATTTCCAGTGTGACTTGTTAAAGCAGAATAGCAAGGACATCTAGAGTAGACATTAACTGTTTTCCAACTATGACTTTTACAGATTCATCTATTTTCCATGACTCCCCCCAAACACACAAAAAAGAGTAAAACGGAATCATTTATTTTAGCTGTATTGTGTAGTGGCTAACCACTTTCTGGTTAAAAGATTTTGTCAACTGTGAAGCCACAGAGTGGATATGTACAAGATGGAGTTTTATTGTTTACTATTAATGCTTTATTCCTTCTCAATTTATAGTAATTAATTAGCATTTTACCAGGTAGTGAATGCTCCTTTGATTTCTTATTATTTAATACTGTTAAGATTTAGAGTGGGAGTAATTTGGATTGATTTCTTATTATTTAATACTGTTAAGATTTAGAGTGGGAGTAATTTGGATTGATTTCTTATTATTTAATACTGTTAAGATTTAGAGTGGGAGTAATTTGGATTGTTTTGTTTCAATAAAACAATCCCCTTTTCTCCCTTTTTCTTTTTATTAATATCCACTAGAATGGGTTTATAGTCAAGCAGGAAAATGTGAAATATGTACATAAAATAAGAAATAAAAATAAGTAGATAGAAATGAAAATGGTTAAGAGAATGTTATAGAATATGCCACAGAGATGAGCATTTGCAAGTTGTAGTTACAGCTCTTCTTTTATTCTCAATGTTAACATTTATAATTTGTGAGACTCAGCAAGCATTGACTTTAAAAGTGCAATCAGAACTGGGATAGAATAGATACTATTCACTTCACTATTCTCCTGCCCCCTGTGAATACTTCAGACACTCTACATGCATCTAAAATGGACAGCACTGACTTATTTCTTTATCGGTAGGTTTCGCATCTCCTGTATCATTTGTCTTCATTAAGTCACGATAACTTTCTAGTTGTCTCCACTAAAGACTTTCTCTTAATATATTATAGCTTCAACAAAAGCAGGAAAGTCTTCTGTGTCTAATTTAAAAACATATATTTTTTGTTTGTAGTTAACGTTCCCTATGGCATATTTAATAAAACTAGCCAAGTAAGCATATACTGAGAAAAAAACAGAATATGCACACAAGCAAACATCCATTTATTCATATGACTTATACTATAAAAATCTTTCACATGAAAGGCAAAAGAATAACAATTAAATAGCAGAAATCTCTGCAAATATTTATAGTTAAATCTGTATCTTGGGGGATAGTATGTAGGTTATGTTCTTTATTCTATTGAAAGATTAGTATAGTACCAACTAATTTTAATGAAATTTTTTGAATTGTAGCATTATTCACAGCTGATTCACTCCACTTTGAGTAAAGTGTATCTCACCTGTTCTTTAGCTTATTATGGTAGCATATAGGTGAGTTTTTTAAAAATCTGCATACAGAAATATCTGCAGTGCCATGGTCTCCCATTGTTTTGTACTTTTCATTATTAAAATTATGTTAAAGAAAATTAATTGTGCTGTATCGCAACTTGGCATAAAAATGAAATAGTGAGTTTTATTATTTTATACATAGCACACTACACATAAACCAATTTTAATAACAATCATAGTTTTTACTTTATAAACCAGAAATATTTTATGCAATAGCATATTAAGGAATTTGTTGAACTCCTCAAAAACCAAATGCCAGACTTAAAACTGAAGAGAGAAATTGAAACATGCATTTCCATGAGGAGCAGCAAACTCAAGTGGAGACCTGCGAAGATATCCCTGGTAATCTCAGAAGCACAAAGCAGCTACCTGGTGACGTTCACACTCAGACAATTTTCTAAAGAAATGTATTTACACAGTTCTGGTGTTTCTTTGCCTCAGTTATCTATCACTGTGAAACAAAAGACTCAGAATTTAGTGACATCAGGCAATGATGATTTATTATTTCTCATAAGTCTATGTGTTGGGTAGATGCTCAACTCTTGGGCACTTCTTCATCTAAAGATGTTCAGAAGGTTGTGAGGGCTGGAAGGTCTCAGACAGCCCTGTTCAGATGTGGAGGGCCTTGCTGCTATTTGCCTAGCCTCTCTTTCTCTCTCTCCACACGGAATCTCATCATGTGGAAGCCCAGTCCAGCCATCGAAAAAGGAGCATTCTAATAGGGCAAAGGAAGAAGCTGGGGAGATTTTCGAGGCCTAGAATTTTGAATTCTTTCAACATAGCCTGCCACATTTTCTTAGTCAAAACAAGACGCAGGTTTTCAGTTCAGATTCAAAGTATGGTAAATTTCCTCTCTTGATGGAAGGAGCTACAAAACATCGCAGCCATGTGTTTCAAATCAATCCTTCTCTCTCCCTCTGTTTGTGTCTTTCTCTCTCTTTCAGGTTCATTTGCATGTTATAAAGAAGGCTGACTTTTGTCTAATGCAGGAGTCCGGAAACTTTGTGTACAAGATTAGGTAGTAAATATTTAAGATTTTAAGGAATTTTAAGTTTTCTATCACAATGACTCATCTCCACAGTTGTAGCATGCAAGTGGCCATGGACGATATATAATATAATTTGCTGGCTATATTACAATGAAACTTTGTTTATAAAAATAGTGGCTGGATGGGATTCATGGGTCATTTGCTGAACACTAGTGTTACAGGTTGAATTACATCCCCATGCCAAAAAGGAGTTCTAACCTTGCATATTTCACAATGTGACCATTTATGCAAACAGGCTAGTGGTAGATATAATTAGCTAAAAGGTCATCCTGAAAGACATGGGGTCCTAATCAAGTAGACTGGTGTCATTATAAGGGCAGAAATTGGAATGATGGCAGCTGCAAGACAAAGCATGCCAAAGTTTGCCAGCGAACCAGCAGAAACTGGGAAGAATTATGCAAAGACTTTCTTACAGATACTGGTATGGTCTTGTTGACGCTTTGCCTTCAGATGTGTAGCCTCCAGAAGTGTGACACAACAAACTTCTGTTGTTTTAAGCTACTCAGTGTGTGGTATATTTTGTGACCACTAGCCGAGGAAACCAATACACCTGATGCTGTGTGTAATGTTGACAAATTACACCTTATTCTTTTTTTATACTTTTCTCTTTCTATTTTATTTCACGATTGCTTTTGAATCGTAGGCAATATTCACCTTACTGAAAATAGAGTGAACAAAAAGCTTTGTTTATTTTAAAATTTATTTATTTTTTAATTCTTATTATGTTTTAGGTTTTGAGGTACATGTGCAGAACGTGTAAGATAGTTGCATAGGTACACACGTGGCAGTGTGTTTTGCTGCCTTCTGCCCCTTCACCCACATTTGGCATTTCTCCCCATACCATCCCTCCCCCACTCTCCCCCACGCTGTGCCTCCCCTATTTCCCCCAATAGACCCTGGTGTGTAGTACTCCCTTCCCTGTGTCCATGTGTTCTCATTGTTCATCACCCGCCTATGAGTGAGTATATATGGTGTTTCCTTTTCTGTTCTTGTGTCAATTTGCTGAGAATGATGTTCTCCAGATTCATCCTTGTCCCTACAAAGGACACGAACTCATCATTTTATTTGCTGCATAATATTCAATGGTATTTATGTGCCACATTTTCCTAGTCCAGTCTATCATGGATGGACATTTGGGTTGGTTCCAGGTCTTTGCTATTGTAAACAGTGCTGCAATGAATATTCGTGTGCATGTGTCCTTATAGGAGAATGATTTATAGTCCTATGTATATATACCCAGTAATGGGATTGCTGGGTCAAATGGAATTTCTATTTCTAGGTCCTTGAGGACTCGCCACACTGTCTTCCACAATGGTTGAACTAATTTACACTCCCACCATCAGTGTAAAAGTGTACCTATTTCTCCGCATCCTCTCCAGCATCTGTTGTCTCCAGATTTTTTAATGAATGCCATTCTAACTGGCGTGAGATGGTATCTCAATGTGGTTTTGATTTGCATCTCTCTAATGGTCAGTGATGATGAGCATTTTTTCATATGTTTGTTGGCCTCTTGTATGTCTTCTTTT